>VDFB02281492.1:728728336-728812986 GCA_007258455.2 Sequoia sempervirens | reverse complement strand
CATCTTTTAAAGAATAGTTAACATTCCTAAATCTTTTGACACCTACTAATTGTTGTCCAAAATCATGATCACCACTTTCATGCAAACAAATTCTTAAAAATGAAAGATTTCCACAGTTAATGCATTGTCCAGAAATACAAGAACTTAAATAAAATAATTTATCATTAGATTTTTCACAAAACAAACCTGAAATAAACTCTCTTATTGCTTCAGGTGGCATATCAATACCACACTCTTGTATAATCATGTTAGTATGCAAGGTACAACGTATATATCGAAAAACATCATAAAAATAACAAAATTGAACATGTATTGTACAACAACAAAATATTCGTTTATTAATTTTACATACCGTATTTTACATTTTTCAAAAAGACCTTTGACTTATTTTAATATTACCAGGTAACACTGAATCGCTACAAAATTTTCTATAAAATTCAGTTTGTGTTGTATCTAATAGGTGTTTTGGGTGAGGATCGCTGACTTTGGACCCCACCCTTAATTTTAAAACATCTCTAGCATTAGATGAAACCCTAGTATTATCATGCCAAAAATTTTTGATCAAAGATTTAATTTCAACACTCAATTTTATATCAGACCTCGGTAGTCGTCCACTGAAACTCCAACATTGATTGATAGGATCATTTTCTATACTTTCTCTTCTTTTTGCTGCTCTTAGTAATGTTTTAGGATGCATTTTAAAACTTCACTAATATTGCTTACCATTCTTTTATTCAAAGTTGTTTTATTGACTATAGCAGTAGTTATAGCTCTTCTTGCTGCGTTTTTATCTTTAGATCGACTATTTTTTCCAACAGATTGAATGGCACTAGCAACAGTAGACATAGCATGTTTTAATGATTGATCTTTTCTTTTGGTTTAACATAAAAGCCTAACCTTTTCATTACTTTCCTCATTTTTGCATTCTCATCAATTGCATCATTATTGACATTGAAATGCAATATTTTTACGATAAAAGAATTTGTTGTATATTCTATTCATATGTGTTCTTATTTGCCTTCGAGAAATTTGACCAGGAAGATTATCGAAAACACCACTTTCAATTTTTTAAAAAGTATTTTCATTAAATTCAACATCACATTCTAGATTTTCATCTTCATTTTCATCAACAAAACAGTTTTCATTTTCATTTTCATTTTCATCAACAAAGCGGTTTTCATTTTCATTTTCATCTTCATTTTCATTAACAAAACGGTTCTCATTTTCATTTTCATCAACAAAACGGGTTTCATTTTCATTTTCATTTTCATCAAAATATAGGGTTTTGTTTTCATTTTCAAGAAAATGATCATTTTGATTTTCATTTGCAACAAAAGATTTTTCTTTTTTGTTTTCAACAAATTCTATAAAAGTTTCATTTCTTTGAATATAGTCAATGTCAACATCATTATATCCAGCTTCTTGTAAATCTTCTACAAACAAATTTACCATGTCACTAACATGTGGATTTGAAGACGTACCTGGATTTGTGTATATTGAAACATTCTCCATAGCATTCAAAGAGGGATTTGAAGACATAGTAGGACTTGTTTGTATAATCATATTCTTCTCCAAATTGACTCCTTGCAAATTAGCTTCATGTACAACTATGGTATCTTCAATGTTTTCATCTTCAATAGTTGTTGAATTGGTTGCTCCACCATCGTTCATTGATTTTATTCTCATTCTTCTTTCTCTTTGTCTTTGTCTCTCTTTTTCTTTATTTGCTTCAACTTCTTGAGGAGTCAATGTCTTTTTTCTCTTATTACGAAATTTATCTCCCATAATTATAAAATTCTCAAGCACAGATGAATGTTAATAGTGAAATACTTCAAAATATTGAATCCAAATTGGAAGTCGAATACCTATTACGCCAAAATTCTTCTTTTTGTGTTCCTCAAAACAAATAGAAAACTACCACAATTCCACTTTAAAAATTGTTCTCTTTCTGCTTCCTTTGAAAAATTCAATCCATATTGCAAATTTCACTTCAAAAATGGTGTAGACGATGCTCCCTTTGATAAAATTAACAAAAAATCAAGTTGACCACCTGTAAATACAATAACATATGAAAAATAATTGATTTTCAGTGCTCTCGGCCGTACATGTCAAGTTGCAAAGTTGCAGAGTTGACAGTAATTGTCAACAATGTTTTTAAATAATATAAAACGGGATCCCGTCTATAAAACGCGATCCCGTTTATAATAAAACGGGATCCCGATTACTAAACGGGATCCCGTTTACTAATAAACGGGATCCCGCTCCATAATCGGGATCCCGTTTATTAGAATTCACTCTGCGAGCCGTTGTAAGGTAACGGGATCCCGTGTTATAAACGGGATCCCGTTACTTTTTCAACGGTCGAAAATAGAACGGGATCCCGATTATAAACGGGATCCCGTGTACTAAACGGGATCCCGTGTTATAATCGGGATCCCGTTTTTTGAAATTTGAATTTGGTTTTGCATCGTGGGCGGGTTTTTGCCATGGTTTTAGGTTCGGGAATAGCTTTGGAAGTCCGAACCTAAGCCTTCAACCTGGTTTGACCTGCAAATTGAAAGCCCTAACAATGTCAAAGCAAAATATCGACTTTGGACATATGGCTGACGACCTTTTTTTGAAAATTTTCTGACAAAATGAAAACCCATTTTAGATCAAACAATGCAGATTCTAAATATATAATTTGTTTTGCAATTGAATTATTTTTTGCATTTTTCAATTAATTTCTAATAAAATTGGTCCATAAACTTTAAATATCAGAGTTTTTTACTATTTGAATAACTTTTGATCAACATAACATTTTGACAAACGGATTGCACGAGAGCAAACTTCAGACAATTCTTTTCAATTTGAAAAAAAAAATCAAAAAATGATAAGTTTAGGTCATCTTATGCATGTCGTACATGACGATTTTTCAAAACAACAAATCTGCCTAATAAAAAATTAACAAAAAAAAAATATTCAATAAAAAATTACAAAAAAATATCAAGAGCAAGGTTCAATGAGTCATAAAACTTTTCCCAAAAGGATTTAGAAAAATACGATAATTTAAGTCAAAATATGGATGTCGTACACGTGCATGGTATGGTACAAAAAAATGACTTTTAAACAGTGGTTTTTTGAAATGCCTATTGAAACTCAATTTGTACAATCTGGGTATTGAAATAAATTACATATTTGGAAACTAGACTCCGAGCACTACATTTTATGATTAGTGACTTTTTTAAAGATTCCATCTCTATGTGCTTCAAATTTTAAGGTCAAATGTGTCAAATACTGAAAATCAGGGAAAACACTTCCACTTTTTGGCCAAAAAGTGGACTCAACTTCTTGCACACACCCTGTATAAAACATGATAATTATAAATGTCATCTCAAATTGAGATAATAAAAATTATGAAATAATATAGGTCACTAATCATGGTTAGGTTTTTAAAACATAACATAGAATTGATGTTCTAGTCAACTCATACAAATCGCAATATGGCATCATCTTATCCAAATATGTCTCTAAACTATATACACTAATTCACAAATATAATTAAGAATGCATGAACAATAGCATGTATGGGTTATTATATGTGATAAACATAGGCATTTCATATTAGAAATATTATGTATATATTAATAAAATAATATGTCTACCAAATGGGTCCTAGAAACATGGTAGCACACAATTATTGCTAGTAAAATCAAGACATGAAAAAGAACATGTTGGGAAAATGTGTCTAAACCTTGCAATTATATAAAGGTTATTGTTGATAGTATATATATATATATTGTAGTAACAGAAAAAGTATCATTTTTCCTTACTTGATTTTGGAATAATTGTCATTGAATTAACCTAATTTTGCCTAGGTTTAATGTTGTAATGTGTTGTAACACATTCACATTGATCTTGGGCCACTTTTTAATAAAATATACTTAATGTGTACCTTATTTAAGTGTTGTAAAGTGTTGTAAGTGCTTTCACAATTATCTAGGGCCCTCTTAATTAATTTTGGTTAATTAGATTTAATTATCCCCTTTAATTCAAATTTAATCCTTATTTATGACACCTCCCGAAGATTTATCCTGACACCCACAATTCAAATTACATAACATTTAATTGGGAAAAATCAAGGTCCTGGAAAATGGTGCTAGGACCCATTCACCCTAGATGGTGAATGGATCCTCCCTCTATAGGACCACTCTTTATCAACATATTTCATATGGGTTTTTAGTGATCTTTCATTCCCCAAAGGCAACGTCCTAGAAAACAGTGTCAGGACCCATTCGCCCTAGGTGGCGAATGGTTCCTCCCTTAGTGAGGACCCCTTTTTGAATTTCATTTTGGTGGGAATTTAATAATGTTTATTTTTGGATCTAGTGCCAGCTTCAATTGTTTGAATTTCAAGGTTAATCTCTTGATTTAGTATAAATAAGGGGTTAATTCACATGGTTTCACCTAGCAATTTTATGAGAGCATCCTAATACTTTACAAGAGCATTATAGAGCAGTTCAAAATCATTTTCAAAGGCATTTCAAAGTAGATTATCAAGAGTTTATTGCATCAATTCAAGATCATTTCATCATGTCAAGGGTTTAGTGCATTCATGCATGTTGTTGAGCTAAGAAAGGTGAGTGTAGCATTGAGGATCTATTGCAAGCATTGTTCACATATTATTCAAGGATCAAGATCTACATTCTTCATGTCCACTACATGTTAGTTTGCATATTTTCATTACAAGACATCTTCCAAGGTATCAACATTGCATCATTTCATGTTCATGCTTCAATTTCCTTATTTCATCATTGGTTTTAATTACCTACAAGGGATTTGACCTAGGAAAACCCCTATTCACTAACAATCAACAATGTTTTCTTCCTTTGAATGTGTGTTTACATATTTACAGGTTAAAGATTAAGTGGAGAAAAAATTGGAAGCAAAATTGTTGAAGTTACAAAGTTACAAGATTGACCTTCAAAGTGCAAGAACAAAGAAGTGAAGCTATAGAATTAAGTACAGGTTTTCGAGAGATAACAACTGGGAATCTGAGAGTGTAGAGATCAAGGAAAATAACCTAGATCTCATTTTTAGAAACCCTAATAGGGATCCATTCGCCACTAAAGGCGAATGAATCCTTTGTTCCCTAAAAATAGGCTTCTTGCAGCAGGGTATGCACCTCTTTGAGCTCTAAAAACTCCCCTCATATTTTCTATAATAGTTAAGGTCAATTTTTTATGGTTGTTTATCTCTTTTGGCCCTCATAATTACATCAATTATAGCGATTTTGGTTGAGAGATTCTAGTGGTTTATCTTGATCTTGATAAGCCCTAATTTCTTCACCTAATCATTAATGGTGAACCTAACATATTGAACATTGTAATTTTCTAATTTTTTAAGTCTTTGCATCTTAGATTAGATCTTGCATTTACTTTCATCTCATTTTCATTGAATTAATATCTCACTTAGGGTTTATTGCATTGCATTCACAATTGCATCTCTCTAAATCTGAAAAATACAAAAACAAATTGATCATTGTGAAAATCATTTAGATCTCATTTATTTGTATTGAAAATCAAAATAAAATTTCATTTCAACATAGGTCCTTGCATTCACATTTTCATTGCATTTTTAGAAAATCTAAAACTAAAACTCACTACCTCAAACCTGGAACTAAAAGGAATTACTGAAAGCTTGCAAATCATTCAAAAACAATTTAAAAATACCTAACAAGCATGTGCAGGATCATCATGGAAAAAATAGGCCCTTAAGTGGCAAAAAATTCAGAAAAATCAAAGTTAGGAAACTTGACATAAAAATTGGAATAAGTTATCTATATTATTTCAAAAATATGTAAGAATCGAATCTATAGCAAATTGAATGTAGTTTCTAAACTACTAGGTTTGTTTAAAATAAAATAAAATCTATTTGGTGAAAATTTGAAATTTCAATGCAGTGGTACTTAAATTTTAGGGAAAAAAATAAGTAGGTGTTTGTCTGACCACCCTAACCACAATAAAATGATAATATTTTTTTATAATATTTTAGATATAAGTAGAGGACTCATGCCCCAATGGGATGCATGTTTTTTTGTATTTTTTTCCAAGTAAATAATTAATTATTATTTTTTTATTACAAAATTTTAAAAAATATAAAAAATCGTATGTCTAACCACCTTAACTTGGTCAAAACTTCATGAAATTCAATTTTTATTTTTTTAATCCTATAGTATGTGAAGCATAGAATGTGACGCATGTTTTGGATTCAAAAAATGTGATACCGTTTGAAAGCTATAGATGTTTTTCAATCAGCTTATCAATCAGGACTTTACTCATAATTTAAATAGAAAATGAATAATATTACTTATTAAATTCAAAGTAAAGCATAATTTATATTGGTGGAAAGCTAAGAATCTCCTTTAAAAACCCTTTTCATTTCATCAATTTTGGGTAAAAAAATAGTCGTCAGCCACATACCCACCATATTGCCACTTTTTGGCCCATCATGATCTTGCACATACCCTAACCAGGACCCATTTTCCCTTACTGGTGAATGAGTACCTGACCGGGTTAGAGCTGAACCTCTGACATCTAAAAAAGCATCAAAAATCACCCTAAAATCCACATAAACATCTAAAAAAAAAACTTAACCAAGACTCATTCACCCTTACTGGTGAATAAGTCCCTATTAGGTACTGATCTACATTTTTTGGACATTAAAATCTTAGTTTTAGGCTTCTATTTGCTATTGTTACTTTCCTGTTTTAGTTTCTTGTTTTGCTGTTTCATCAAATTCATTACATTTAGCTTAAATTGCTTCATTTCAATGCATTGTTAAAATTCAAAATTTCATTTCCAGCTTATTTCATTGTGTAATTAGTAAATTTTATTGCTTAGAATCTAAAAATTACATTTCATTCAAGGTTGTTGCATTGCCTCTTTCCAATTAGGGTTTTCACACTCGGGTTGTAAAACTTGCATGAGCTTTACAACTTGGTGTCCTATTCACAATAGTATTATAAGACACAATTTGAGGCTCATGTCATCCCGCGATATCTCACTCGCCATGGACCTTGGGTTTTCTGACTCTCTTTCTGATAGTGTTGTTAATCAACCCCTTATGGCTCATAGTTTGCATACCTCATTTCCAATGAATTCACTTCCTATAACCAATGTGCTTAATGTTACCAACACCATCCCTACCATCCCCAATTCCACTCAATCTTTGGAGACTACTCAAGGCCAAGGTGGAATTCCAATTCCATCCTCCACAATACCAATGTCCATTCCTACATACACTAGTACACAACCCACAACAACCTTTCAACCCACAACATCCCTTCAACCTACCACAATCATTCAACCAACCAAAATCATACCTACTAGCACTATGTACACTATAGGTATTCTCGTAGGAAATAATTCTAGCCTTGTCAATGTGAACAAAATAACTCCTCAACAATCTACCTTCACCAACTTGCAATTCACTAGCCCTCTACATACATACACCACTCTACCTTATTCCCCTCAACCTTACAACCAAAATGATCCTATCCTTAACTCCCTTTTGTAAACTATGACATCCCTCCAACAAAAATTGGAAACATTACAACAAAACAACAATAATCAACCTTTATAATACATCGAATCCAACCTGTTATCCTTCAACATATTAAGAGCACAAATTCCACAAAGTATAGAAGTCCCTTTATTTTTTAGTCATTTTTTTTCCTTCACAACCTTGTATAGTGATTTCATCTTTGAATATAAACTCTTGGCTAAACTCTTTCCTAGGTCCTTTAAGGATACAACTTTAGAGTGGTTCACTTCTTTACCAAAAAATTAAATTAGTTCATTCAATGAACACATTGATTCCTTTTACAAACACTTCCATATTCACATGGGTCCCAAGATGACCCTTGTTGATTCAATGACATGCAAAAAAAGAGAGGATGAGAAAGCGACTGACTTCATAGCAAGATATCCAACACTATATTCACAAGTAAACATTAAGATTCCTGATGTCGACCTTCAACAAATGTTTATTTCCAACTTACAAGATAAAATCCAAAGAAAACTTGAAATGTTGAGATTCCCATCCTTCATGTATTGCCCTTCATGATTATCAAAATTTGACTTTTGGTCGTGATGTAAAAGATAGTCATACTAAAAAATTTGAATCTACAACTCAGAACAATTATCAACCTTTCAAGAAACAAAATAAGATATTTTTACAACTAAATTCCCCTCAAACAAGTCAACAAACTAATAATCAAGTGTCTTCTATAAAAAGAACAACTCCTTTCGGGGAGAGGGATAGGGAGTTCACTCCTTTACCTGATACCCTTCATAATATCATGTTACAGCTCATTGAGAAGAACATGCTTACATTACCTCCTATTAGAGAATGTGAACCTAATATACCACTACCTAAAGGCTTTCAAAAAAATTCTTATTGTCATTACCATCAACAAAAGGGGCATGGTATAGAATACTATAAGTGTCTTAAACATCTTTTGCAAGACCTTATTGAAAACAATCAACTTCAAATTGTAGGTGTGAATGATCAAGGTAATAATTCTATAGCCCCTCCTAATCAAAATTTTCAAATCTTTATAAACCCCATGCCTAAACACACTATTTCATTTGTCGAAGCTAGTGAAACTAAGAATGATGTGATGAATGTTGACACGGATGATGACAATATGGATACTATTGAACAACATCACACAAAATAAGTGGTAGCATTTATCAAAGCTAAACCTTGTAAGGGCTCATCTAAAAATCATCTTGACATTTCTTTCTCACAAAACAACATACTTAAACATGCACCTGATGGTCCTCTTTACATAGTCATTTGAATCAATGATAAGCCCACTAATGGGATATTAATTGATCCTTTCTATGGAGAGAATGTGATTACTGAATAATTCTTATATGTGCATAAACTATTTCAAGATACATATGACATACTGAAAGCATGGATCAAGATGCATAATGGATTTTCTTGCCTTATGATTGGCTCAATAGATCTCCCTTTAAAAGTGGGACTGAAAACATTAATTATCTCATTTTCCATCATTCTACAATTGGACCAATTTCTTGTGAAGCTAGGCTATCCATGGCTTCACTCCATGATTTTGTCCCTTCAGTTGTGCATAAATGTCTAAATTTTCTATTTGGAAATGATATCTTTACTGTGCATCATAGTGGATTTAATCCTACGTTGGCTTGAGGGAATTTTTCACTAGATTTCTTTTGGCCCAAGCCTATGGAACCTATCAAACCTCATGAGAATTTATTTTTCAAATCATATCAAAATTTCAAGGAAAACAAAATAGCATAATTATCCCTTCAAAACATGCCTCAACCTATAGATGAAACACCTACTTTGATGAAGCAATGATTGAACCAAAAACCCTTCTAAACATACAAGAACAACCTATAGAAAAACCTCCCACAATTTCCTACAAGAGACCATGAGATAACATAAACAATCTCTTTGTCCCTCCTATAGTCAAACAAGTTAACAAAGTCAAAGAGAAAGTAGTTGAAAAAAGAAGTTTAAAGTTGTGGCATACATCGATGACAACTTTCTACAAAATTTCATGGCATGATTTTTCTTTTTTCTTATCATGTGTCCTCTTCTTAGTGGTGTCATTGGGTTTGATATCCTCCAATATTGTACGATCTACCATCATGGCATGATGCGAATGAGGCATCCCATGAGTGACAATCTCACACCCTTGACTTTTCCTCTATTGGAGACATTAGGCACAATGCTCCCTAAGAAGAAGACCTTTGCATGAACAATACAAAATCCCCTTTAACAAAAAACATGCATGAAATTACAAAAGCATTACATTGTGGTGCCTTATCAAAGTTATTAGGAGGATAAATTTGGTATAGTATGAGAGGCTAATATGATTCTCTCATTTTCCACTTTGTTGGGATAACTCACCTAGTTGATAGACTAGGGTCCCACTACCCTAGAGTGAGCAACATATGTTATGGACAAACAGCCCTGTTCCACATTGCATTGAAATGGTTGTGCTTGATCCTTTTGTTTATTTTTCTTGGCCTTTGATAGGGTATGATTATGTACCTTTTTTATTGTTGCATGCTTAAGTGTCTTGAATGTCTACTATAGTGTGAGTTTGACATGGTGTCATCCTCTCACTAAAGTGGGGGTAAAATGTAGTAATAAAAAAGTATCCTTTTTCCTTACTTGATTTGGGAATAATTATCATTGAATTAACCTAATTTTGCCTAGGTTCAATGTTGTAATGTGTTGTAACACTTTCACATTGATCTTGGGCCCCCTTTTAATAAAATGTACTTAATGTGTACCTTAATTAAGTGTTGTAACACATTTTCACACTTATCTAGGATCCTCTTAATTAATTGCATGGTTAATTAGAGTTAATTAGCCCCTTTAATTCAAATTTAAGCCTTATTTATGACACCTCCCAAAGATCTATCCTAACACCCACAATTCAAATTACATAACATTTAATTGGGAAAAATCAAGGTCCTAGAAAATGGTGCTAGGATCCATTCACCCTAGGTGGTGAATGGGTCCTCCCTCTATAGGACCCCCCTTTATCAACATATTTCATATGGGTTTTTAGTGATCTTTCATTCCCCAAAGGCAAGGTCTTGGAAAATAGTGCCACGACCCATTCGCCCTAGGTGGTGAATGGGTCCTCCCTTAATGAGGACCCCCTTTTTGAATTTCATTTTGGTGGAAATTTAATAATGTTTGTTTCCAGATCTGGTGTCAGCTTGAATTGTTTGAATTTCAGGGTTAATCTCTTGATTTAGTATAAATAAGGGGTTAATTCACATGGTTTCACCTAGCAATTTTATGAGAGCATCCTAATACTTTACAAGAGCATTATAGAGCACTTCAAGAGCATTTTCAAAGGCATTTCAAAGTAGATTCTCAAGAGTTTATTGCGGAAATTCAAGATCATTTCATCATGTCAAGGGTTTAGTGCATTCATGCATGTTGTTGAGCTAAGAAAGGTGAGTGTAGCATTGAGGATCTATTGCAAGCATTGTTCACATATTATTCAAGGATCAAGATCTACATTCTTCATGGCCACTACATGTTAGTTTGTATATTTTTATTACAAGACATATTCCAAGGTATCAACATTGCATCATTTCATGTTCATGCTTCAATTTCCTTATTTCATCATTGGGTTTAATTACCTACAAGGGGTTTGACTTAGGCAAACCCCCATTCACTAAAAATCAACAATTTTTTCTTCCTTTGAATGTTTGTTTGCAAATTTACAAGTTGAAGATTACGTGGAGAACAAATTGGAAGCAAAATTGTCAAAGTTACCAAGTTGCAACATTGGCCTTCAAAGTGCAAGAACAAAGAAGTGAAGCTATAGAATTAAGTACAGTTTTTTGGGAGTTGACAACTGAGAATCTAAGAGTGTAGACATCAAGGAAAATAACCCATATCTCAACTTCAGAAACCCTAGTAAGGACCCATTCGCCACTAAAAGGAGAATGAGTCCTTTGTGCCTAAAAATAGGCTTCTTGCAGTAAGGTACACACCTCTTTGAGCTCTAAAACTCCCCTCATAGTTGCTATAATAGTTAGGGTCAATTTTTGATGATTATTTATCTCTTTCAAACCTCATAATTACATCAATTACAGTAATTTTGGTAGAGAGATTCTAGTGGTTTATTTTGATATTGATAAGCCCTAATTTTTTTACCTCATCACATATATATATATATATATATTTCCTAGTTACACCGATAAGTGTAATATACAATGGGAGCATGGGGTGGCATGGAGGAGTGAAATGTGAGCGCGTTAAGTTTTTCAAGAAACTCCTAAAATGGCTAACATACATTAAATAATGATATATTGTAAATCTTGATCGTTTGTTATTAGGTTTTAGATCTAATGGAAGATATTTTTTGTTGCAAGTATGAAGGTGTTTTCATTGATGTCAACTAGTTAACTGGTCAACTAGTTTTTGTTGTCATGCATGTCATGCATGTTGGTTATTGGTTGTATATATCGAGGATATTGAGAAAATTGTAATAAAGAAAGGTTGCAAATATTTAGTATTTGCTATGGGTTTTACTCCAGAATGTGTTGCTATGCTAGTGAGGATTTGAATTATTGATCATGATTGTTGGAAGATACTATATCCATATTTTGGATTTCTAGATCATTGTACAGTGTGAGTTATGTTCACCAGTTGTCAAGCATGATTTTTTATGTATCTGGCTGAGGTCCGGGAGAAATGTAGTTGCTCTATATTTCTTCTTGTTCAAGTCTTGTGACTTATGGTTCTCAGGATAAGTTGAAGAGGTCATGTTAAAGTTAATTTTGTTATCTAGAAAGATTGGATTGTGTTAAGGTTGAGTGTGCTTAATTTATTTATGTGTTTTACACTGGTTTTGGAAAACCTTGTGTTAAACCCTACTTACGAAGATCATGGAAGCATGTTGATGTGTGTTGGGACTTATTTAGTGTTTCAATTATGAGCTAGTCTGGTGGTGTTGTCATTAATGTTGTCATTAATTTTATCATTGATGTCAACATAGTTTAGTATGTTGTATATTGTACATGTATAGCTAAGATGTTGTGAGTACATGGAGCTATCTTTATGTCATTGCAGATGTGTTGTGTTGATGAGTTTCTAAGTGCTTTTGAGAAAATTAATAAACAAGAGAACTTAGAGTGATGAATGTGTTTAGAATGTGCGTTGGTATGTGCTTTGTGTTTATCCTGTTTTGATCCTATGCTTGTGCATATCTAAAGATTTGATAATGGTGATCTTGTGGTGATATATCTTCATTTTTAGCTTCTAGTGTGATAGTACATGAAAGTTACGTTCACTGGTGTGTGAATTGTTCTGGTAGAGTCGATCTTCTATGGACTGAGAGAAATGTTTTCTACTCTGCAGTCCTCCATTGTTTTGTTTCAGATCTTGTGAATCTAGGATATTTCTTAAGATGGTGTTCTCTGGGCTTTGGAAAAGAAGGTTGAATTTTGGTGATTTGGAAGTTATGTTTCAGTGTTTCAGTATGGGTTTGCATAGTTCGAATGAACTGGTGAAAGGTGTTCAGAATTTGAAGCATATTGCATTTGCTTTGGATGTATCTAAAGAAATATGAGATTTATTCTCATGCATAATAAAGCGTGTTGTGGAGTCTATGTGTCATTTTCTTGTTGGGAAGTGTGTGCATCAATGTTCATTTGTGTTTTCATTAGGTTTGGCCAACTTGGTGTTTACATTTCATTCAAAGAATAAAATTTAATTAAGGAAGTGTGTGGGTGATTCGAGATATTTTTTTGAATTTTTTTTTATTGGTCCACTCTCATTCATTTCCACCACGGGAATGTTGAGTTTCTGACCTAATTTGAATATATAAAATGAGGTATTTGTGGTTGACCTTGGAGAAATTTTCTAAGGTTGAGGATGGTATAAAAGAAAGATAAATTGTGAAGAATTGTATGACAGTGTGATGCAAAGTGACAAAAATGAGCCACAAATCATAAGAGCAGAAGTGTATGTGTGAGTGAGTTGAGATAGCAATTCTTCATTGTCTTGGATTCTTGAAGGTAGTGAGCTAAAGGTTTATGCAATCCTTATTCAAAGTTGTGGATGTGTGTTAATTGTTGTGGTGGATCTTTTGTTCTCTCTTGTATATGTAGGCAGTGAGCTTCCTTGTTGGATAGTGAGTCCTTTCTATAGGCAGTGAGCCTTCCTATTGGACAGTGAGTCCTTTTTGTAGGCAGTGAGCCTTTTTACTTGGACAGTGAGTCCTCTTATGGGTAGTGAGCCCTTGGTAGTGAGCCTCTATATTCAATTTTATTGTCTCTTTATATTGTGAGTTAACCCTCACCATGGTTTTTCCCTTATTAGATTTTCCACATAAAAATTTGGTGTTCATTGTGTTGATTTACTTTTTGTTATTTGTGTTTCATGCTCTTAATAACAAAATAGTTTTATTGTGGAATTGATAAGTGTTGAATTCTTAAGCTTGAATTTTGTGGCAACTGATTCACCCCCCCTCTCAGTTGTCTAGTGCATGTTTAACATTTAGGTCCTCACTTAGTGTGTGTTTGGATCGCCCTCATTCTAATTCTACTATAGAATATTTTTGCACCAACCTAATTTGAATTTGTAAATACAAATGGTATGTAGTTTAATTTGGATGAGTTTCAAGGTTGAAGATGGTATAAATATAAGTTGAGATGTTGAGAAATGAATAAATGAATACAAGAGCAAGATAGATGAGAGATAGATGAGAAATAGTATGTGTGTGATGCAAGTTTGAGCAAATTAGTGTGAAATTCAAGTGGCGAGTTTCTGGAGGCAATGAGTTGAAGGTGCACTCTATCATTCAAACATTTTTGTAAGTGTGCGAGTGAATTGTGGTGGAAATATCTATTACATTGAGACTGTTTTCTCTCTATAACAAATCTCTTTTGTCTTCTTTTGTAATTATGTGCTAGTGATCCCTTCGAGTGGTTAACCCTTACTAGATAGTGAGTCTTGTTCCAAACAGTGATTCATGTTTTGGCAGTGAGATTTTTTGGCAATGAGCCTTTGTATTCAGTTTTGATATTCTCTATATTGTGAACTAGTCCTCACCATGGATTTTCCCTTATTGTTTTTTCCACGTAAATCTGGTGTTATTGTGTGCATGTTGTTTTTTCTTCTAGTTTTTGTTTTTACACTTAATGATTAATCATATTAGCAAAGTAAAGGATTTTTGGATGATAATAGATCTAATTTTTGGTGGAACTTTTAAAGTTTAAATTCACTACAACTGATTCACCCCCTCTCAGTTATCTTGTTCAACATTTTGTTGGCATGTCTTTCCCTAGAATGTAACCCTATTTTATGAAGGTATTGTATTATGGCTGCAGTAGAGGGTGATGTTTTTTGAGAGTTTGATAGCATTCATGTTGTCTCTTGATCTCTAGTGGTGATAGTCATGTGAGAAGCTTGCTCTACAAGTATATTGTAATCTTTATGATTTCTGAATAACATATTGAGTGGCTTTTGGAGTGTGGAGTTTTTCTCCCAAAATGGTTTTCCCCACGTAAATCATTGTGCCATGGTATGCATGATATTTATGTTTATTCTTTTAAGTTTATATAAGTGTTAAAAATCTATAAATTTTTGCATTATTCTCCTCTCAATATTAGTGTAGGAAGTTGTTTTGCTACCTTAGCTTCCTTACAAGTGGTATCAGATCTTGATCACCTTTAGTTTCAGTTGTAGGTTGTTGAGTTTTTTGAACTAATCTAGATTTGAGTGGGAGCTTGTGTAGAAGACACATTGTGATCTTGTTGCAGGAATTTTTAGATGGTAAGTTCATCAAGGAGAATAGAGGTGGAGAAATTTTTTGGAAATAATTTTGAGATGTGGAAGCGAAATATGGAGGATCTATTGATAGATCAAGATCTATGGGATGCTATTGAATAGAATGTTTCAAGGCCTATAGATCCTACTCAGCTTGCTCAATATGAATATATGGACCATAAATCCAAGGGTCTAGTTAGATTGTGCTTGCAAAACCATATTTTAATCAATTTCCATAAAGAGACCTCTACATAGAAACTATGGAAGAAGCTTGGTGAGATGTATCAAGCCAAATATTTAGTGAACAAGATTTTCTTGAGGAAGAAATTGTATTCCTTGAGAATGGAAGAGGGTGGATGAATTACAGACCACCTAGAAGCATTCAATATGTTGGTGGCTCATTGGCATCAGTTGGTGTTAAAATGGATGAGGAAGAGAAATTTTAGATACTACATTGTTCTTTTCCTGATTCGTGGGATTCTCTTATGATGGCTATTGGGAGTACTTCTATTATTTTGAAGAATGGATATGTGGTGGGTTCTTTGCTTTCAAAGGAGATGAGGAGGAAGGTATCCATCACTGCCAAGGAGGCCCTAAATATTCATGGAAGACCTAAGGAAAAATGAAAGAAGAATAAGAAGTGTGAAAAATCCAATTCCAAGGAGAGATCTAAATCTCCTGGAAAGTCAAAAGTTATTTGTTGGAATTGTGGTAAGCCTAGACATGTTCGTAAGAAATGTAAAGAAGAAAATAAGAAGAAAAATAAGAGATTTGATTATGATTCCAATTCCAAGAAGGAAGATGGTGATGCATTTATTCTAGCTTTGGCAAATTGTGTGGGTAATGATGCATGGTTAATTGAATCAAGTGTATCTTTTCATATGACCTTTAATAGAGATTGGTTTTCTAAATATGAAGAATTTGATGGAGGTAAGGTGTACTTGGTTGATGATTCTCATTTAGACATTGTTGGTCATGGTAAAGTTAACATCAGGTTTCCTGATGGTAGAATAAAAAGGATTAATGGTGTGTTCCATATCCCTAGATTAGCACAAAATTTGTTATTTGTGCGTAAACTAATAGATGCGGGTGTGCAGGTAGTATTTTTTATACAAGATGCAAGATGGTTAGAGGTGCTATGGTGATTGCTAGAGGTGTCAAATATGGCACATTGTATAAGCTTGATGCATGCTCTGTTGAGTGCAATAGTACTTATGTGAAAAGCAAGTATGTGGAAGAAGTGAAGGTTTCACCTTCAGTAGATGGTCATGGATTTTACATACCCAAGGGTGCTCTTTATTTTGAATCAAAGTTACCTACAAAGAAAACTATATTATGGTACTAGAGACTAGGCCACATTGGAGAAAAGGGTCTAAGGACCTTGAAAAATAAAAACCTTATTGAATTTCTATCTAATTGTAATCTGGAATTTAATTTATGTGAGCATTGCATTTATGGAAAATAAAATTGTGTTCATTTTTACTCCAGTTCTCCTAAATCTTGTGGTATATTGGATCCTATCCATTTTGATGAGTTTGGTCCTATAGATGTTCCTTTGATTGGTAAATCCACATATTATGTTTCATTTATTGATGATTATAGTAGAAGGACATGAGTATATTTTTTAAAGAGTAAAGCTAAAGCTTTCAATCGATTTAAAGAATTTAAAGCAATGGTTGAGTTGTAGACTAGAAAGAAAATAAAATGTTTGAGAACTGATAATGGTGGTGAATTTTTCTCTAGCAATTTTGATAGATTATATAAAGATTTTGGTAGTCATAGACAAAACACAACTCCACGGTATTCTCCACAATAGAATGGAATTGTAGAAAGAATGAGTAGGACATTGATGGATAAAGCTAGGAGTATATTGAGTGGTGCTAGTCTAGAACAAAGCTTTTGGGATGAAGTTATTGCCACTACTTATTACCTGATTAATAGGTCTCCTACATCAGCTCTTGTTGATAATATTCCTATAGAGGCATGGTCAGGTCACAAGCCTTCATTAAGACATCTTAGAGTTTTTTTTTTGATACACATGCACGTGTGCCAAAGTAGAAGCGAACAAAGTTGGAGAAGAAGGTTGTGAAAAGTATCTTCATTAGATAGTTATGGTGTGAAAGGATACAAGATTTGGGATCCTATTGCACAAAAGGTAATATATAGTAGAAGTGTGATTTTTAGAGAAACTAAGCCCTCTTCTATTACATTACAGCCAAAACAAAGTAAATAGGAAGATGTTATTCAATTTCCTTCTTCACCTAACAAAGTCAAATTGAGGCCCAAGGATGGAAAAGAAGTTGAGGAGAGCTCATCTAGCTCTCGATCTTTAGAAGAGGAGGAAGAACCTCCAACTCAACTTGTTCATAGGTCTACAAGGCATAGACAACCACCTGAAAGGTATTCACCTAATTTTTGGAGATGTATTTTTTCTTTGAATACTAACATGGATGAACCTAGATCTATAGAAGAGACATTAGGTATGAATGATATAGAATTCTATAAGATTTCTATGGATGAAGAAATTACATCTTTGAAAAAGAATCATACATGGGATCTTGTACCATTGATTGAAGGACAAAAACCTATTGGTTGAAAATGGGTGTTCAAGAAAAATATTGGTTTAGATGGAGGTATTGAGAAGTACAAAGCAAGGTTCATTGTGAAGGGTTACTCTCAAGTTGAGGGTGTTGATTATGGTGAGATATTTTGTCCTCTTGCAAAACTGGCATCCATTAGATTTTTGTTTTCTATTGCTACTAATTATGATTTAGAGGTTGAGAAAATGGATGTGAAAATTAATTTCCTTCATGGTGATTTGGAGGAGGATATTCATATGACACATCCAAAGCACTATGTGGTGAAAGGTAAAAGTAAATTGGTTTAAAAAATGAAGAAATCTTTGTAGGGTTTAAAATAGAGTCCTAGGATGTGGTACTAAAAATTTGATACATATATGTTGAGTTTGGGATTTGAGCGTTCTAAATCATATCATTGTGTTTATTATAAAACTAATGGTGATTTTTTCCTGTTTATTGCATTATATGTTGATGATATGTTATTTATTGGTAGAGGGAAAGGTATGATTTTAGAAATGAAATCTCAACTTTCTGCTAAATTTGAAATGAAAGATCTTGGTGCAGCAAAACAAATTCTTGGGATGGAAATTAAAAGAGATAGAATGAACAAAAAGTTATGGCTTGGCCAACGTAAGTATGTCAACTCAATTTAACAAAGGTTTGATATGCAATATTGTAGACCATTAAAAGAAATATCTTGGTGTAGCTAAACAAATTCTTGGGATGGAAATTAAAAGAGATAGAATGAACAAAAAGTTATGGCTTGGCCAACGTAAGTATGTCAACTCAATTTAACAAAGGTTTGATATGCAATATTGTAGACCATTATGTGTTCCTATTTCAGTTGGAACAAATCTATCCATTTTAGATTGTCCAACATCTCCATCAAAGATGGAAGACATGAGCAAAGTGCCTTACCAAAGTGCAGTTGAAAGTTTGATGTACGCTATGGTTTATACTAGACTAGACATTGCCCAAGCAATGGGAATTCTTTCCAGATATATGTCTAATCCTGGTAGAGTTCATTGGGATATAGTTAAAAGAGTCTTTAGATATTTGTGAGGTACCTCAGATTATTCCTTATGTTATCATAGTAATATGACTAAAGACAAGATTTCCCTTGATATTCATAGTTATGTGGATTCAGAATAGGCAGGTGATGTTGATAGCAGAAAATCCACCAGTGCATGTGTTTACTTTATTTGGTGGTGCAATCAGTTGGATGAGTAAGTGATAGGATGTGGTTACTTTTTCCACTACAAAAGTAGAGTATATGGTAGCTACTCATGCCTATAAAGAAGCCATTTAGCTTAAGAGATTGTGTTCAGATATTGGAATAAAACAAGGTGCAATGAAAATTTATTGTGATAGTCAAAGTGTGATATGTCTAGCTAAGAACCCAACATTTCATGCTAGGACCAAGCACGTTGATGTACAATATCATTTTTTAGAGATATGGTTGAAGATGGCAGGGTGAAGCTAGTTAAGGTAGAGACTTTGATGAATGTTGTTGATTCTTTAACCAAGCTTGTGAGCAAAAATAAATTTAGATAGTTTTTAGAGACTATAGGCCTTTTAGCCCCTAGAAATTAAGAGAAAATGTTTACTTCATCCCGTTGCTCTTGCAAGGTGTTTGAAAAGTGGGAGATTTGTTGGGAAAATGTATCTCAACCTTGCAATTATATAAAGGTTATTGTTGATAGGATATATATATATGAATATATATATATTTCCTAGTTACACTAATAGGTGTAATATACAATGGGAACACGGGGTGGCATGGAGGAGAGAAATGTGAGTGTTAACTTTTTTAGGAAACTCCTAAAATGGCTAACATACATTAAATAATGATATACTATAAATGGCCAACATACATTGTCAAGTAAACATAAAACTAGTTGGAATGATGTTTTTAAGGCCATCCAAATGACCCCCATAAATTTTAGAAGCATCAATTTCTCTTGTTTGTTTAACAATATTATCCTCCAAGAGAAAGATATTATAGAAAACACATTTATTAGTATAGGAGGGAATGGATTAAAATAGCAATGCCCATGATTCTATTTCCAACCTCCACCGTAAAAAAAAATCCTATAGTCTACTCCCTGATAAAAATCTTATCAATAATTTTACACATATGGTAGAAATAGTGTAATACAACACAATACCAACAAATTTAAACATATAGAAAATAAGCATAACCATCACATTTTCAAAAACAATAGATAAAAGAAAATTATGTTATTTAAAAATAGGAAATTAAATTCATGAAATTTTAAAAATAAATTAAGAATAACCCTGAGATTATAATATATCAAGATGTATCAATAAGATACTCAAATATCAAGATAAAGCATTGTTAGCCTTCACAAGAAAATAGAAAAAATCATTAATAACCAAAATAAATATTTTCAATCTCAAAATTTCAACTATACTTGAACCATGTGAAAGTAATTCTCTTTATAATAAAATAAAGACATGGAAATTGTGACCTATATTTGTATAACTCATACTACAATAGATCCTCCTCTAGGAGCTAACCCATTACAACTCACAACGAGTGAGTGGGGAGAATTATAGCGATGAGGGATCAGCCAACAACCAATTACCTATATTGCATACATATTAATAGAGCACCAACTACTCCAAGTTGGGCAGCAATACTTTCTTGAATGATATGAAATCATGCCTTAAAATATACATGTCAAACCTTTTCCTTGAGATCGAATTATATTGATAGAGTATTGTTAACAAATATTTCAAAAGGTATTTCAAATAGGATCCTTCATGTGTATTTCATAAATTTAAAGATGAATATAATAAATTAGTGACTTTAATATCAAAAAGAATGAATTGATGATTTTATTATAACATAAAATAAATAATAGTATAATTTATTCTCAAATGAAATAAATGTAACATATAAGAGTTTAATCATAATCAAAAAAAAATTCTTGTTATAATCACACATATAGACTCATCAATATCTTTTCACAATAATATACTCAAATTAAACTAAAAATGTGAGTATTTAAGGGTCCTAAGAAAAATAATAGCATAAATTTCACTCTCTATCACATATAGTATACATCAAGCTTTGTGTTTTCTATCATAATCTCAATGCCAATGTTTTCTAATACAATTATTCCCATATAAATAATAGCTAAGAGTGAGAAAACACATCTACTCATAATAAAAAAATGGATCCCAATGATAATACCAACTTTAGTTACAATATATCCAACAAAGAGTTAGTATTCATATCCATATTTGTAACCAAAATCAAGATAGCATGGTAGGATGAAAGTAACATCAATAAGAATATAAATACAAGATAGATAGACACTATGAACCAACTTAATTATTCTATCAATAAGAAGAAGTAGATTAAATTTAAAAAGAAAAAATATGGTTTCTATGGATTTCTCTACATTTAATAATATTCTTAGAAATCAAGGATATAGATCGCAATATCAATATGTATCATGGTAGAACATACTCTATAAGCATCAGTAATGCAAACATGAGTAATCACACATAAAAAAAATCCAACATGAACCACCATACGAGAAGTACACAATACAACGGAAATATGCTCATTTAACCTCTAAAATAATTCAATGCATCATTAGTAAGGAAGAATATAATTGGGGATTTCCATCCTAGCCTAAATAATAAATTCCTTAAATGTAAGAGTTGATCTTTTATTTTCTAATATGCATCATATACAATATAATCAACACATCCTACCAATAATACAATGCAATAGTCACTCCTTGAAATGGTTTCAAATATATCTAATTATCATGAATATCATGCATATGATAAATACATTTAAATATTTTTCAAAACTCAATTCTTCATTAAAGTTTAATAAACATAACATAACCTTTCATAATAAATTTCTTATGATATCACTCTAAAGTAGCTATACCAAATAAATGAGTACCTCAAAAAAAATTCAATCACTCACATGTCACAAATATTCTTCTCAAGCACACACACCATTGAGAAGGTTCATCATACCCTTGTAAGATTGAAAAATAATAATAAGCAATATAAGAGTCTAACTATTCCCATGACTATATATGCCTCCAACTTACAACCACTTAAAGAAAACTCTAAGTAAAAGCCACAATATTCACACAAATGCACATAGAAAACACATGATCCAAAAAATACACAAACACCTAGAGGTTACAATGCTAACATTCAGCTCTAGTACCAATTTTAGTGCACCAAATTTTAGTAAGGAAAATTAGTTAGATAATGTAGGATAAAAAAAAATTTAAAACTCACAAATACAAAACTCATGGATTCATGATGAAAACAAATAAAAAAATCATCTTCATGAAAAATTAGCATAAGCAACAAAATATAAATTGAAATGTAGGAAAAGGGAAACTTTTGAGTTTTCACCTTAGGGTTTAACACCTTTCTCTAAATGTTTCCTCCAAATGTGCCACCGTCCTAGTAGGTCTTTTTAAGATCTATTTTTGCAATCCTCTGATGTTAGATATGAACTTCTATTTCCCATTTGCAAAATTGTTGGATCACTATCGGATATTTTTGTAAGTGACTTTATGTGATTTGTCAAGGCCTAGGGTTTCGATTGTAACAATGAATAATTGACCTTCAATTTTCCTTCAATATTCTTTGAATTTGAAACTTTAACATTCAAAGAGAGAGTAAGGGTTGTGTCATTTAGGGGCTTGTCTTATTCAAACCCCGTATTAGTGTTTTCACTTCCACAATGGCAGTTTCAATGATAAATGGATAAATGATAGGAAGGAATGATGAAATCACAAAGTGCTACATTTCACCACCCTTCAATGGCTTCCTTGAAGGACTAGAGTCATACACATCACTTCAAGGTCTTGATCTTTCTTGCTTGATTTTCTTGAATGGCTTGAATTTCTTGAATTTTTTGGAGACCTACAAGGGATAGCCTTCACAAACAATATGAAAAAATAAACATGAATAAACTCGCATAAACTTTCACATGATGTTGGATCTTGAATTGTTGCAATAAATCTCTAATGGTTTCTATTTACTTGCTAAGTAATTCTCTCGATAATAAGTTCTTGAATAATTTTCCTAGATGATTTCAAATGATGCAATAACTTGCTGGAAAAAGCAAGGATAGACAACTGAGAGGGGGGGTTAATCAGTTTTCACATAAATTTAAACTTTGCAAACTTAACTTAACTTTAATCTCAGATCTGATGAATAAGTAATTAACTATAAATAATTAACACATCAGAGAGACAAAGAACACCAAGATTTTTGCGTGGAAACTTTGCTAGGGTAAAAACCATGGTGGATGTCAGACCACAAGATTATACTCTATTAACAATATAAAGAAAAATAATAAGGAGAATGCACATGCATTTAGTCTCACTGCCTAGAGCTCACTACTCAGTTACAAATAGAAGACTCACTGTCTTACAAAAATATTTGGATTAAAACCATCCAAAAATTTGAACTGGGAGAATGTGTTTTGTCCAAGCCTAATTATAGTTCCAATTAGGCACAATACTTCTGTATACTTTTCTCAACCTTCTACTCACTTGCTCTTCAATGATATTCGCACTTATGGACACAAGAGCACACAACGCATACTCAACACACTAACCACACTTCACATACTCCACAAAATTGCTTCTTATATATCCGCCACAAAGATTTGACCATAACAAAGTTGCCCAGAGGAAAAGAATATATTTTCAATGTTGGTTTAAATTCATAATTAAATTTTTCAATGCGCACCCACCAAGGTTGGCCAAAATATAGTGGGGACCCAAATTTCACTTCTCCAAAATAAGAATACTCCAATTAATCATGCCTCAAACATCCATAACACGCTAGCATCAACATGTCGGCCAAGAACAAGAAAAACTAGACATGCGCAAGAAAATATTTCCAATCACGAGCTTCACCGGATCATGTCCAGACATACCACAAAGATAGAGGATGAAACATCTAAAAAAACCAAGAAATAGCAAAGAGACATCCGTGACAACTGAGATAACCAGGAACATACAATCTTCACTCAGAAACTCTGACAAAGACCAACAAAACATTGTCAAATGACCACTTGCACACAAGTTCATGCGGACCTTTGAAACTTCTAGTAGATGATCTATACATACTCAACATTAAACCCTTTTATCCACAACAACTAACCTTTTATGTACATAACATAATGCCTTCATGACCTGCACAGTTCCACTAGGAACCTGGAACATATTCACTTATAATTTTCTCAATATCCTTGACATATACAACACTTAGAATATCAAATGCTAATAGTGTTTACATCAATGACAACCATGTATTAGCATCACATCACACCATCCAACAATTTCCCAACAATCTCCCCCTTTGGCATTGATGGCAACACATGATCTAAAAAATACCATCAACCCAACACACTACACAATTGCTCTTCTTCTTGGAAATATTTTTCATTATGCACTCCTCCCCCTTAGATATTTACATTTTTAACATTACACTTCTCCCCCTTTGACATCAATGGAAAAGGTAACTATGACCTTTCCACACACATGTTCTGAGCCATATCTCTGTACATCTTACTACTCCCCCTCAGTAGCAGCCATAGAAACATTAGTCCGGATTAAATTATAGCAATGTAGCTCATGGATTGATGCAAATAAGTGCATAATTTAGTTCTTGTCAGGAGGGGTAACTACCCCTAGCATTCCTCTGAGATACTCAAAAGTATCTTTCGGCAATGGCTTTGTAAATATATCTGCAATCTATTCTTTTGTAGGAACATACTCCAGTCTAACTTCCTTCTCATTCACTTTCTCCCTTAAGAAGTGAAACTTGATTGATATATGCTTGGTCTTCGAGTGTAGTACTAAATTCCTTGATATATTTATTGCAATTGAGTTGTCACAGTATATTGCAATAGGTTCTTCATATATCACCTTGATATCTTTCAGCATTTGTTTCATCCATAGCACCTGAGTACAATTATTTGCAGCAACAATATATTTTGCTTCAGTAGTGGATAGAGAAATAGAGCTCTGCTTCTTCCTTAACCAAGATACCAGCTTCTTCCCAAGGAAGAAAGCACCGCCACTAGTACTTTTTTTGTCATCCACATCACCAACCCAATCAGCATCTGTATAAGCACATAGTGTAAGATCATCATCCTTTGAATACCAAATTTCAAAATCAGCAATGCCCTTCAAGTATCTAAAAATAATTTTGATGGTAGTTACATGTGATGCTTTCGGATCAGCTTGAAATCTTGCAACCATACATACAACATGCATAATATCTGGCCTTTTCTATGTTAAGTAGAGTAATCCTCCAATCATTAATTTGTATCTATTTTGATTTTCCTTAGGAGAATCATCATTTTGTGTCAACTTACATCTGGTTACCATGGGTGTACCAGCTGGTTTGGAATCATCCATACCAAACTTCTTTAACATTTCTTTCACATACTTGGACTGAGATATGAAAATCCCTTGGTCCAATTGTGAAACTTGCAATCCCAGAAAGAACTTCATTTCACCAATCATGCTCATCTCAAATTCATTCTTCATTTCATCAGCAAACTTCATGCACAAATTATCATCTCCACTAAATATGATATCATCAACAAAAACTTCTATGATTAACTCCTTGTCATGATTTATCTTGAAATATAAGTTACTATCAGCAGTACCTTTTGAGAATCCAAGCTTCAGTAGGTATTTCTCCAGTCTGGCATACCAGGCTCTGGGGGCTTGTTTGAGTCCATACAAAGCTTTCTTTAACCTGCAAACCATGTCTTCCTCATCTGTTAGCTGAAATCCATTTGGTTTTTCAATATACACTTATTCTTTAAGTTCCCCATTTAGAAATACGGACTTTACATCCATTTGGTAAACTTTTTAGTTCTTGTAAGCAGCATAAACAAGAAATAGTCTACTACATCAATTCTAGCAACAGGGGAAAAGGTCTCTTCGAAATCTATACCTTCCATTTGGGAGTAACCTTTACATACTAGTCTCACCTTATTCTGGACCACTTCACCATATTCATTCAGTTTGTTTTTGAATACCCACTTAGTGCCAATCACATTGTTGTCTTTGGGCCTAAGAACTAGTGTCCACGTGTCATTCTTTTCAATTTGTGGTAGATCTTCTTTCATAGCTTCCAGCCAGTGTAAATCTTGATAGGCTTCAGTGACATTCTTAGGTTCAATCTTCGAAAACAGACAGTATTATTTAGCAATTTTCTTTCTAGTTTACACTCCTTTGCTCTTGTCTCCTATGATTTGACTTTCAGAATGATTCAACTTTACATACCTTGGAGTTTTAGGACTCTCTCAGACTTCTGTGTTTTCTGAACTTACTTGTTTAGATGCACTTGACTGCGCTTGTTGACTGACTTAATTTACTGGAACAACTTGTGATTGCTTCATCGGAACATATGGAATAATCTGAAGTAGATTTGGTGATTGTGAATTCTTCCCTTGGTTCATGTTGTCTTCATCTGAATCATAGCTGCATCTTCTGGATGATCTTATTGAATCCTCATCCACCTTGATATTTTCACTTTCAATTACTTTTCTCAGTCTTTTATTGTAGCATTTGTATGCCTTGCTCTTTGTGGAGTAACCTAGGAAGATTCCTTCATCACTTCTAACATCAAACTTTTCTATTTCATCATCTCTTTTGATATAGCATTTTCTTCTGAATATTTTGAAGTATTTGATAATAGGCTTATGACCAAACCATAATTCATAAGGAGTCTTACCAGAATTACCATTGGGTGTTGTCATAATAGTGGTTTACAATTCCTGAGAGGAACGAATTTTAGCTGAAATCACATATTTTAGAAAATATAATGATTTAAGCCTTAAAAAGTTCCATTTTAAGGATTCCAATTGAAGAGGGTTTGATCAAATCACCTTAGATCAAACCCCCTTGGATAGAAACTCGCTAGTTTTAAACCATACCTATAAATGCATCTCCTTTACACCTATCAAAATGCTAATAAAAATCACTTTTGATTTAGATTTTGGGGGATCAAATGAATTCATTTAAAATTTATTTCAAATGATTGTGGTATTCCTCAAAACAAGCTATCCAATGAATATAATTTTAATATGTTTTGGTTTTGTTATGTATTTGTTTTTTAAGTTTTATTAAACATAAGTTTTTCTTCGAAAATGAATTTCTTTGTTCTTCACATGTGGAAAAATAGAAGATTATCAAAAAAATTTGAAAAATATGAGTGCACCAAATATTGAAGTCCTTGATCCAACAAAAAAATTAAATTAAATTTTGACATATACAAAAAAGTTACGAGTTATACAAATGTGTATAAATTGTAATTTGTTTGACTTTGAAACTTGATTAAGGAAAAATATTCAATAAAAACTATCTAACCAAGTGGAAGCACTAGATATCAAAGTTACAAATCTAAATTTGAAAGAATTAGAATTTTATCCTTCATGGAAAAAAGTTATCGTTATATGGTGTCGTCACTTTTTAAAAATGTTGTTTTCTGAAAAAATCTATTTTCGTGGGAGATGGAAAAAGAAGTGCAATTTGACTCCAAAATTTTGAAAAAATATTTTTAGAATCTACAAACAAAATTTGATGAGACTCTAGTTTGCACCATCTTCAAATTCCTCACAGTTTAGCCGCTATAGGTGCCCGAATGTGAAGATTTAGTTAAAAATAATAATTTCAGTGTCCAGTTTGGCCAAAAATTGAAAACCACTATTATGGGATCACCCCATTCACATTTACTCTATTCAAGGTATATACAGCAGTACTTATTGCTTCACTTCAGTACATCTGAGGCACATTTCCTTCCACCATAATTGTTCTGGAAGCATCCAGAATTGTTCTATTCTTTCTTTCTACAACTCCATTCTGTTGAGGGGTTGGGGGAGCAGATAATTGTCTTTTAATTCCATGCTCTTCACAGTAAGTATTGAATTCTTTTGAAACGAATTCTCCACCTCAGTCAGATCTCACGAATTTGATCTTCAAACCTTTTTCATTTTTTTCCATGGCCTTAAAGCTTTTGAACTTATCTAATGCTTCACTTTTCTCTCTCAAAAAGGAAACCCAAATCATTCTAGAGTAGTCATCAATGAGAAGCATAAAATATATTTCTCCATGAATGCTCTTAACTCTAGAGCGACCACAAAAATTAGTATGTAACAGTTCTAACACATTATTTAAGTGAAATTTCTTGCTTCGGAAGGAAACTCTAGTTTTTTTACCCATTTGACATTGTTGACAGATTACATTAGCAAGCTTCACTAATTTAGGCAGATCTCTTACTGCTTGAGTGGAACTTATCTTAATGATGTTGTTAAAGTTTACATGATACAATCTCCTATGCCATAACCAACTTTCATCTACTTGAGCAATTAAGAAACTACCATTAGCAACATTCAAATGAAAGATGTTACCTTTAGTCTACACACCAGTGGTGATCATGTTTCCAAATTTTCCATGAATTTGGCATTTTCTATCCTTGAACTGTAGATCATATCCCTTATGCACCATTTGTCCAATAGTTAACAAGTTATGCTTCAGACCTTCAACATAGAGAACATCATCAGTATTTTCTTTGCCACCAAGGTTAATAGAGCCTCTACCATGAATCACATAAGCATTAATGTCTCTAAATCTCACAACCCAATAATCATACTCTTCTAGATTCACAAACTTGCTTTTTTCACTGGTCATATGATGTGAGCATCCATTATCAATGACCCATTCATCTTTCTCCTCAACACGGGCTGCAAGAGCTTTCTTTTCTTTAGTGGATTCACTAGGTTCAGGCTTATTTTCAATGGTAGCAATAAAATACCAATCATCCTCATTTCCAACATCTTTATCAAACTCATCATCTATTACTACTTCTTCAGCAAAGCAGCATTTCTTCTAAAATCTAGGTTTTCTAGGTTTAGACCTAGGAACTCTTTCAGGACATCTTAATTCAAAGTGACCTATTTTACTACATGAAAAACATTTAATAGGTAATACATCTTCATACTTACCTTTTCCTCTTCCTTCTTGTTTTGCAATGATTACTTCCAGTTCTAGAACTTCTCTATCTTGGTCTTCGATATGTTTCATTTCTTCATCATATTTGGATGCCCTTCTAGAACTCTCTCTAGGATTGTAACTTCTCTTGTAGCTTTTGCATATAGTAGCATTGAATGCAAATTCAATCTTTGGTGTGGATTCACCAAATTCACTTATTTCAAAAGTAGCAAGCTTTCCTATCAATGTGTCTCTTGTCATCTTGTTTACAAACATAAAGTATTCAATAGCATGAACTTTTGACTTGTAGGAGGGAGGTAAGGATCTGAGTACCTTAGCCACAATTTCATCTTCACTTACTGAATCACCGACACATTTAATACCTAGCACTATCTCATTTACTTTTTGCATAAATGAAGTAATATTCTCATCTTCACCCATCTTCGGGTTTTCATACTTACCTTTCAAACTTTGTATCTTATCCATCTTTACCTGTGTATCTCCTTCATACAAAGTTTCCAGCTTTATCCAGATCTCATGAGCTATCTGCAAGCCTACCACATTAGCCATCTTTGAATCTGTTAGAGCACTCACCAATGCTTCAATGGCTCTAGTATTGCTTTTTGTATCCTTGATTTCATCAGGAGTGGAGGGTCCATTTGTAGGAATACTGTATTGATTCTTTGTAATCTTCCAAATAGCATCTCCAATGCACTGTAAATGAAATTGCATCCTAACTTTCCATAGTGAGTAGTTGGTGCCATCAAATCTAGGGTTGTCCTTCTTGAATGTAGCCATCCTGGATCACCTCAAGTTGTTATAATTTTCTTCAGAGGAACTAGCTCTAATACTAATTGTTGGAAAAAGCAAGGATAGACAACTAAGAGGGGGGGTGAATCATTTTTCATAGAAATTTAAACTTTACAAATTTAACTTAACTTTAATCTTAGATCTAATGAATAAACAATTAACAATAAACAATTAACACATCAGAGAGACAAAGAACACCAAGATTTTGCATGGAAACCCTGTTAGGGTAAAAACCACGATGGATGTCAGTCCACAAGATTATACTCTATTAAAAGTATAAAGAAAAATAAAAAGGGGAATGCACATGCATTCAAGCTCACTGCCTAGAGCTCACTACTCAGTTACAAATAGAAGACTCGCTATCTTACAAAAATATTTGGATTAAAACCATTCAGAAATTTGAACTGAGAGAATGGCTTTTGTCCAAGCCTAATTACAGTTCCAATTAGGCAAAGTACTTATGCATACTTCACTCAAAATTCTACTCACTTGCTCTTCAATGATATTTGCACTTATGCACACAAGAGCACACAACACATACTCAGCACACTAACCACACTTCACATACTCTACAAAATTGCTTCTTATATATTTGCCACAAATATTTCACCATAACAAATTCGGCCAGAGGAAAAGAATATATTTTCAATGTCGGCTTAAATTCACAATTAAATTTTTCAATGTGCACCACCAAGTTTGGCCAAAACATACTGGGGACCCAAATTTCACTTCTCCAAAACAAGAATACTCCAATTAATCATGCCTTGAACATCCATAACACACTAGCATCAACATGTCAGCCAAGAACAAGAAAAATTGGACATGCACAATAAAATATTTCCAATCACGAGCTTCACTGGATCATGTGGATGTACCACAAAGATAGAGGATGAACTAGAGACATCTAAAAACACCAAGAAATATCAGAGATACATCCATGACAACTGAGATAACTAGGAACATACAATCTTCACTCAAAAACTCTGATAGAGACCAGCAAAACACTGTCAGACCACCACTTACACACAAGTTCATGCGGACCTCTGAAACTTTCGGTAGATGATTGAGACATACTCAACATTAAACCCTTTGATCCACAACAACTAACCTTTTATGTACATAATGTAATTCCTTAATGACCTACACAGTTCCACTAGGAACCTGGAACACATTCACTTATAATTTTCTCAATATCCTTGACATTTACAACACTTAGAATATCAAATGCTAATAGTGTTGACATCAATAACAACCACTTATCAGCATCACATCACACCATCCAACAATTTCCCAACATAACTATGTATTTATATGCTATTATTCTAATTTCGTAAAAATTAAATCCTAATAACTGACTTTAGACATTTCAATTTCAAATAATAAAATTCCAACATTGACATATTTGAATTTGAAGCCAAAATAGGGGGGCATAGGTGCCCTAGGTACTAGTGTCCCAACCCTATTTTTTTGAAATTAAAGTGTCAGGGATAAAGTATTAAATGAGAGCATTTTTATGCCTATAAATTGTTAGAAAATATTTAAAATAAGTTGTAGAATGCATAATTTTGGAAATTAAGTGCTTAATTAGGTCCAATAATTTAAAGGGGATAAAAACATAGTGTAAAATTATCAAGGGCTTCAATTTATGACACTACATTTAGCCCCCACTTTACTAAGAGTGTGAAACTATGCTTAAATTCGCACTAAAGTAGAGAAAGGTATGTCAAGAGGGGTCTGATTATCCAAATTTTGAAGAGATATCATGACTATGAATCTAGGAGTGTTATCAAGCCCCCAGGATCCAAGATCCCATGGAAAACCAACATAAGCACAAGGGAACACACATGTATGAAGTACAACAAGACAACATACACTAACATACATGTCAAAAAACATGAAGCATACATAATTAAAACACATTACATGAAGGAATATAGAGATGATGAGGAAATGAAAACAAACATGATGTAAACACAATGCAAACATGAAGAATACACATAAAACACACAACAAAACACAAGGTTAGTACTAAAGGATTCAAGTTGGTAAGGAAAATAGACCTTAGTGTTAAATTATCTCAAATACCAAACATCATCCATCAAATAAATGAATGATCCTATTAGGAATATCAAGTTGTGTTATGTCACATCACTCATGAAACACATGGCTCCACTAGCAAGCAAGGTGTGTTATACAAGGTGGCCATGTTAAAAAGGAGTGCTCAAGTTCATGAACCAACAAGATTCGTTATGTTGAATCCGTGAACTATCTTGCAAAGAATCTTACTTCAGGGAGCACATAAAAGTCACCTTAAGGGGTTCATTAATTTTAATGTCATGGGGGACAAAAAAAACTCACCTAAATGGTTGCAAAAATTTTAACATCTTAGGGGATGAACAAAACTCAACTCAAGGGGTGCACAAAATTTAACATCTCAGGGGACGAACAAAAAATCACCTCAGGGGGTGCATAAAGTTTAACATCTCAAGTGACAAATAAAACTAACCTCAGGGGATGAAAAAATTTTAACACCTCGGGGGATGAACAAAACTCACCTTAGAGGGTACACAGTTCAAAGTCTCAAGGGACAAACAAAAACTAACCTCAGGGGTGCACAAATTTTAATGCCTTGTTGGATGAACAAAACTCACCTCAAGGGGTGCACAAAGTTTAACATCTTGGGGGACAAACAAAACTCACCTCAGGGGGTGCATAAATGATGATAGGATAAGGCTAAAACCTCAAGGGGTGTTATAACAACACCACCACAAAAAGGTGATTTACAAAAATAACAAAGGGGATTTTCTCAATACATGAAAGGTCACACCTTAGGAAATACCACACATGACATCACCACTAAGAGAGGACAAGCCATGGAATAGAAGACTCACATCTTAGGGAATACTAGCCATAGCATTACCACAAAGGGGAACATCATATGTTAAGAAAATTCACACACTTAGAGGACATCAAGGACAATACCACCACCAAAGAGCCACTCACATAGATCAAGAAGGCCACACTTTGATTGACAAGGTCACACTTCCTAGGATATGTATGTTATCATCACTAAGAAGGGACCATGAAAACAATAAGTAGGGGACTATATGCCCGCCTTTAAATGTTAGTGTACTTACTATACTAACATTTTAAGGAGAAATAGAGGGATCCCAAGAAGAAATGCATCCAACACAAGGATACCTAACCCCTTTCCCCCCAAGTGTAAGGACAAAGGTGAGCCAAATGGATTATGATATTTTGCTCCTTACAAAATAAAAGATTATTACATAAAGCTAAGTTTATACCCTCATGGATGGTAGTGATTATTGTGTGATACTAAAACTACCACATGGAAAGGAGAAAAACAAATGAATTTTAATCTATCATATGTTCAATTTGATCTTCATAAGGATCAAATTCTCTTAATTTCCTCTTTGAATCGCGATATTTGTTAGTAAGATGTCCAAGTATTCTATGATATGCACAGTAACATGTATTTATACTCTTTCCTTTCTTATCTTTTCATTCACATATGGGTGGTAATGTAATGTATCCTAGTTTTAGAAGTTTATCTAAGGCCCATCTAGTCTTGGATATAGGATGCAAGAAAATTAACTTTTTAATAGAACTATGGACTTTGGATTTCTTGGTTGGAGGAACAAAGTTTTGATGAAAAGATGGAGGATCTTGGTAACCTACTCCTTTAGTGTCTTTCGATGGTGTTTTTCCCAAGAGGGATAGATTTCATGTTCATTTTTTATGTCACATCCTTGTTTTCTCAAAATTCTAAAGTCATTTCTATAACTTTGTTCCAATTTAATGGGTGTGTTTGTAACTTTATACTCATAAGATGGAGGAATATTAGGTGGTATTTATTCCTTGTGGTTGTTATCAATAGATGCTTTCATAATCTTTTGTTGAGTTATGCCTTCTAAGTCACTTTCTTGGTGTAAGAGAGAAAACATTTCAAGAGGTGGTATGGTAGGTGGTGTTGGTTGTTGGTATGGATGATTAGGCCATCTCATGGAAGGATAAAATGATGCATTATTCTCAAGGTTGCGTAAATAATTATGTATGTGTAGACACTTGAATTTGACCACTCCCATATGGTCAAATTCACCTTTGCATTCCTATATCCTGCACCCTTAAGCCATGTTAATTAAATAAGTTATTGTTTGATTAATATTTCATTTCAGCCTAATGTCCCCTAAGGTATTTAATCAATTAATAAAATACCTTACCTCATCCCTCTCTAAATTAAATAAAGGGTTAAGTTATTTAATTTAGTCACTTTATCTAAATGAATTAATTCAATTTTTTGTTCTTCTCTCTCCTCATGTCAACATTCTCCATAATCCCATTTTAATCCAGATTAATCTAGAATTAATCCGTGATTAGGGTGTGCACATCCTCCATAGTTTTCCACTTGCCCCTAATCTTTCATTAGCCCATCTAATCCTACATTTGCACAACCTTAATCACTGATTTAGGCTAACCTAATCTTCATGCCATTTATGGCATGTGTCCTTAGTCAACCATTATTAAATGCTTTCTCCTTTTGGAGAAGGCGTCCTCTTCCCCATGTGAATTTAAAATTCACATTTATTCCCCCATGCATTAAAAGGGAATTTTTAATTCCTTTGGTCAATCTTTGATCTCAACCATTGATCTCTTGTCCTCTTTTAATCTCCACTGTCAATTGATATCTCCCTTGCTAAATGGCTAACACTTAGCCATTTTTTGCATTCTCAACCACATTCTAACACATTCATCTCAAGCCTTCAATCACCATAGCCAAATCCACCACCCTTGCATCCAAATCAAGAAAAATCTAGTTGTTATGCTGCTGAAATAAATCTAGGAGCACACATATCAAGCCATCAAAAGTGGCAAACAAAATCATCAAGCTCAAACAAGGTAATATTTTGGTATTTTATTTACAAGTTTGAGTTTTAACTTTAAGCCCTAATCTAAGTGTTTTTTTTTGTTTTTATCCTTTTTCTTGAGTTTATTTCTTTTATTTTAGATGGGGTAAGAATACTGCACACATTTCTTCTCTCTCCTCATGTCAACATCCTCCATAATCCCCTTTTAATCCATATTAATCTAATTAATCTATGATTAGGGTGTACACATCCCTAATCATCATTAGGGTTGCATCCTCCATAATTTTCCACTTTCCCTTAATCTTTCATTAGCCCATCTAATCTTGCATTTGCACAACCTTAATCATTGATTTAGGCTAACCTAATCTTCATGCCATTTATGGGTTGTTTCCTTAGTCAACCATTATTAAATGCTTTCTCTTTTTAGAGAAGGTATCATCTTCCCCATGTGAATTTAAAATTCACATTTATTCCCCCCATGACTTTGGGATGTTGGACTAACCTTTTGTTTGTTGTGTCAGTCTTATGCATGTGATACAAAGTCACCTTTATTTCTCATAGCCTGGTGCATAGTATCTCATGCTATATTAAATTAAGTGTGCATTACATGGCAGCATAATGCATAACAACTTGCTTGATTTGGTTACTATCCATTCATCCTTCATCACTCTCCCTCATCTATCTATCCCATCTATTTTCGTCACTCCACTATCTTCATCTTCATCATATCATTATCTCTTCAATCTTCTTAGGATAATATAGATTTGTTATTCTAAGCATCTTTTCCTCCATCATTTTCATTCATCTCAACAATCTCACATCTCAAGCCAATCCTCATCTATTCAATCTAGCACAAATCATCTAATTGCATCTTTGGTCCTGTTCCTAGCCTTGCTACAAGCCTTGATCTAATTATCATCATCATCATCATCAAGATGTATCCTTCCCTATCCTTTTGTGTTGTTTTGGGATGTATCCTTCCCTCATCAACAACACTATCATCATCATCATCGAGGCATATCCTTCCATATCCTTGTGTTGTTTTGGGATATATACTTCCATCATCAACAACACTCCATCCACCATCAATGAATCTTGGCTTGTAGCTTGACCGGGGAAATATCATATTTTTCCTTGAATCCATTTGTGCTTCCTTTCTTATCATCTTCTCTTCCCAACTTTCTATCGCTTTTCCATCATTTTTCATCTTAATAATCTACCCTTGCATCATCCCATCCATTTCAAGAGCACACCAATGTTCTCTTGAACCCACATGTCCTCTCTAGGGGGAATCCTTAATTCCTAATCCTCATCTTCACTCTCAATATTTTCTTCCTAGTCACTCCTTTCAATGACTAGGGAATCTTTCCTAATCTAACCATCTTCTTCTAGGGGTTTTGTTTTAATCTTCTTTGAAATGATGCTACTTTGTAACACCATCTCAAAGAGGGGAAAGATCTACACCTAAATTTGACAACTCCCATATGGTCAAATTCACCTTTGCATTCTTCTATCCTACACCCCTAAGCCGTGTTAATTAAATAAGTTATTATTTGATTAATATTTCATTTCAAGCTATGTCCCCTAAGGTATTTAATAAATTAATCAAATACCTTACCTCATCCCTCTCTAAATTAAATAAAGGGTTAATTTACTTAATTTAGTCACTTTATCTAAATGAACTAAATCAATTTTTAATTCATCTTCTTCTCTCTCCTCATGTCAACATCCTCCATAATAACCTTTTAATCTAGATTAATCTAATTAATCTATGATTAGGGTGTGCACATCCCTAATAATCATTATGGTCATATCCTCCATAATTTTCCACTTGCCCCTAATATTTCATTAGCCCATATAATCATGTATTTGCACAACCTTAATCAATGATTTAGGCTAACCTAATCTTCATGCCATGGCAAGTGTCCTTAGTCAACCATTATTAAATGCTTTCTCCTTTTGGAGAAAGCATTATCTTCCCCATCTGAATTTAAAATTCACATTTATTCCCCCCATGCATTTTAAGGAATTTGTAATTCATTCTCCCATCCCCATGAGGATTTGTGAGGAATTTTTAATTCCTCACATGTCCTCTCAAAGTACATGTGGAAAAAGACCTCCTTTATGAGATCTTTTCCATTCCCAAGGTACATCCTAGTACTTCCACCTCACCTCCACTTCATCTCCTCTTGTTCACCTCATATGACACATGTCAACATGAGAGGGATTGTGAGTTCTCAACTTACTCTAGCCCTTGGTCTCCTCCACCTTGGATGCATCTCATCCATCCATTGATTTAGAGGCATTTCCCCTAAAAGTAGTGGATTTTCCCTCATTTACCCATCACTCTAACAATCACTAAGTAAGTATTCAACTGAGCCAAATTTCATGTACTCACACAACCAAGTATCCTCCATTGTTGCAGCATCTTAGAACCATCATATTGCATCTAATCAATTACCCATATCCACCATTGCAATCTCCATCATCTTTGGTGCACGGTCACCAAGGCACTTTAGGTAAATGTAATTTTGTGTTAGGTTAAGTGTGTGGAGTCCTATTTTTCTCATGAATAAGCTCCATTGAGACCATTTGAATTTATTTATAATTCTTTAGTTTGGTTTGGGGTCATTTGAGTTAATAGTGCAAAAATTGCAAAATGATGTAAAAAGTTGTCAAGCAAAAGTTGAAAATTTGCAAAATTTGTAAAGTTGGAGAAGCCCAACAGTCTGTTGGGATTTGAAGGGTGGTTGTTGAGCTTAAGATTTATTTTTTGGTGGGAAAGGGCATAAATATCATTGTAAACTTTGAAGCAAGGTTGGTGTTGATGAATTTGTGAAAGAAACTCAATAAAGTGCCCTATTTCTTTAAAATTGTGTATTTTTCCCTTATAATTTGTTGTTGCAAGCTTAATAACTTGTCTGTAAAGGAATTTCAAGGTTAGAAGTGGATTTTTTTTAGTGGAGAAACATCTTAAGACCATGTTTTCTTTTGTGGGACTGAACACTATTTAATTTTGAGTTTTTGGTGATTGAATTTATGTAGGCAGGTCTGAAAACACCATTTTCAAGGGTTTTGAAGGTCTAAAATGTATTTTTGACTCATTCCCCCTATTTTGTAAACTATGGCTTGGTGGAATGATTCTATTAGGATGGTATTAGGTTTAGGGAATGAGTTATGGAGTAGGGGAGGCAATTAGATCGATTTGTTGTGATGCCCTAGTTGTGAAAAGTGGGTATTTTGGGTGAAATAGGTGGTTTTAGGTGGGAAAAAGGTGTAAAACTTGGGGGCAGAAATTTTTGGTGATGAATTGAGTTTTTTTAGGTAAAATGGGTCATGTTTGAAGTGGTGGAAAAGTTTCTAGAGTTCTGGAAAGCAGTTTTTCAATAAACTCTCTTTGAAATGACCTAGAGGGAGGGTTTCAAGATTTGGCATCTTAAGAAGCATGTCTCTGATCAAAGGTTAATGATTTGGTGTTGTTAGGGGAAGGTTATTGACTTTCCAAAAAAAAATTTGAGGGGAAGCAACTTTAAGGAGAAGTTCCTTTGTAAAAGTGGCCTAATTGGCCAAACAGGATAGTGAAGAAGCCTTGATTCAAGGTTGATGGTCCAAAGTGACCTATGTGGATTTTGAGATATGTTTTGAAGGAGGGTAAAGGGTACCTAAAAACCTAATTTTTTTGTGGGTTTGATACTATATTGGGAAGTTGAGGTCGAGAAACCTCTGTTGGATAGCTACAAGGAAGACTAGGTGAGTTGGTGAAGGATTGGTAAGATAAGGTTGTAAGGTCTGAAAGAATGTTTCGAATTGGTTCAAATTGTGATTGGAAACAAATTTCCTCCCTACTTTGTATCAATTTTAGCTTCATTTTGCACTAGGATTTAAGCCATTTTGTTAAAGAAGGAGCATACAAATCATCAAGCAAAGGGCCAACCAAAGGAGACAACTCAAGCAAGGTAATATTGGTATTTCATTGTTCATTTTGTTTGGGTTAAACTAGGCTAATCTTGAGTGTTTTGTTTGTGTCCTCTTGCTTGCATTTCCATTGTTGTTTTGCATTCTTAGGCTAGAATTCACTTGCACAGATTTTTGGCACGCCCGAAGGGACCCACATCATGGGTCTACTTTTATGTTTTGTGTTGTTTCAATTTTTGCAAGTTTAGATCCTAGACATAGGGGCGAATCCACCCTCAATGGGAGAATCCCCCTAATGCAGGGGTAGACCTGGATTCAAGATAGGTGAATGCATACACACCTTTCCCTCAGAAAGATGAATCTGTAACTACCAACCTAGACTGACATCTTCAAAGGTGGATATGCTCAAGTGACTTGAATGGGTGAACCTGCTTGAAGATGTGGCTATCCTACTTTGACCTCAGAGGTGAATATGTTCCTACCTCTCCCCTAAATAGGCGACTACGCTATCACCCATTTCCTAGAAAGGTGATCCTTAGATCAAAGAAAGGTGAATTCTCTTTATGCAGGGGTGAATTTGAGGTAATCCAGAGTCTTCAATTTTCTAATTTGAGCCTTCATTTGATTTTGGATTTGGGTACTAATCTGCTCACTCATTTTTTTGTGATTGTCGAATTTCACTAACCATTTGTGCAACTTTTCCCATATTTGATGCAGATCAGAGGTGAAACTACTAAGATATTTGTTGCAGGATGATCAAACGAAGCCCCTAGATTAGATTGTGTGTGTCTTTTTCATACTAATTTAGGCACACGTAGATTTAATTAAAGGTTCAATTAACTTGTTTGTCATGTTTGGGAGCAGGTTGTTGACATATGCACTCCCCTTGCACTGTAAGGTGATCCTGCGTGACCATAAATCACAACTCGTTCTAGTCCAGTCAAGTCCACCTAGGGAGTACTAGTGTACGTACGCTCTCCCCTTGCACTACATGCAAGCCTGGGGACCAGCAGTGTTAGAACTATAAAATTTTGAAAATTTTATGGCTTCACATACTCATTAATTCCCAAAAAATGCCCATGCCATCCGCTCTGAGTGACATTTTTTCCCATACTTCTGTCAGTTTTCATTGTTTGGCCCCAGAAAATTCAGCTGGCCCTAAGCATTTGAATTTATAAGCCATATCGGCATTAGATGATGAAGGTATTCCTGATCCATAGAGCCTTTTGTATTAACATTTGTCTTTTTGTAGACTATCGACAAGAGGTTGGAGGTGTTTCACAGATGAAAGATTCATATCGGCATGATGCAGTTCACTATCTTAACGACAAAAGGATTTTATCGCCGAGATAATGGTTATCGATATATTTCATAACAAGCCATTGTAAGTCATACTGATTAGAATGCAAAGAGTTGTGTCACTGAGATAGCAGTCATCAGTGTAATGTCTTGCAGCATGTGTTTGGTCTCGCCGATAAATTTGAAGGTGGGTCCCGTTGTGGCCATCAGAATGAGGTCAAGGAGTCTTACTGACCTATATGTCACAGCTACAAGATTTAAACTTGGAGGTACGTTCGGCGAGAAAGGTTTCATCAACGAGAGCTAGGAGAGTCATGTCGAGCATTGTTTCATCAGTAGGAAAATTGTTAAGTCTCAGTGATTAGAAGTTGAACCTAAGGAGATGTTTTGGCAAGACATAAAGTAAACTATGGAACATTTTTCTGACCCCTTAAGTCATAGCGATGGTTTTTATCAATGTGAGTCTCAGTGATATACTCATGATTGAAGGAATAATCATCAGAGAGATGCATAGCTTCGGTATAACTACAAGAGAACATAGCGATATAAGCAAAGATACAAAATAGTCATCGGGGAGACTTGAAGTGTCAGTATGACTGTAGGATATCAATGCGATATGTAACATGTTGGTGGTTGGAGAGACTTAGAATGTCGGGGAGATTACATGATGTCTTCATGGAAGTCCAAAGAATAGTGGTAAAGGCCCGAATGCAAGGATTTCCTGATATGCGAATATGAAGGGACGTGACTCTTCAAGTAGTTGATGTATAAATACTTACTTTTGATAGAAAATGGGGGGTTAAACAGATTGCGAATAGAAAATATAGAAAACAGAATGGTTTTTGTATGAGATTGTGATGCATGTAAGAAATAAAGGAGATGTAAATGGAAATCATTTGATTCTGTGACATTTTTCTGGTTTCAATTATTTGTTGTATTAATTGAAAGCATTGTTGATGTTGTCTCCAAAGTTGGTGTTTTCTAGTTATTTAAACTGATATGTCAAGGATATACTTCAGTTTATCAGGGCATATTTTTTGTATCTGTGTGATTGGATTAATTGGTTCTTTCAAAGAAATATTAAGTCCTTTTAATCAATCATAGTAATTAGTGAATCCCATTTGGATCATTAAGAAGAACTCAGTAGTCATATTCCTGCATGTTTATACCAGTTATAAACTTAAAAACCTATATGCAAAACAATTTGAATTTCTTCCAAAGAGAAGTTACTCATTTCAGATTTTCATTTGACTCCGTGCACCCAATAATACACTAGTCTCTACCATTTTGTTGTTAGTTTCATTTAGTTTTTCATATGAACATATTAGATTTTTTCCTTGATATTGCTTATACAATTTATACCAAATTTAGACTCATTTATCCACTCCTACTTGCAGCCAGTGTGGGTAAATTTCTTTAGGAGATAAACAAAGGTCAAGTTTACTTCATTGCTATAGGCATACCCACCTAGGTCTGGCAGCACCTGAAGAGAAGAAGGTTCAATTCATTTGGCCTTGTTGGTTACCCTAAAACATTGTGAAAGCTTGGCAACCTTTCGTGGTTCAAACCTACATTTTTGAGAGCTAACAAATTGGCAACTCTATTGGGGAGTTATTGCAGGATATCCGGTTGAAGATCATCATATAGAGTCCTTAAAGAAAAATTCATAATTTGAGAAGTTTCTGAAAAGGTGATTCAGCTGGGGGATAAAATCAAGAATAGTTTCATTTTTCTCACTTTTCACAAAGTGAGTGGCGACTCTGACAAAGACATTGCATCAATTCAACATGAATGGTAGAAGATCCCAATACAAAGGAGGTCCTTCTAGAGGTCCTACTGGAAACAATAAGTGGACACATAAGGGTGATAAGGATGATAAGGGTAAGAAGAAAGAGGATGACATGTGCATAACGAACAAAGACAAAGCATCAAGACCAAATTGTGAGACATATGACCATTATGATACATGGAGAGATAATTCAAGTGCAGAACCTTGTACCCCTGAAGAACAAAGAAATCCTTTTTATAATCCTCAAAAACAAGCAGAGTTTGATGCTAAACTTGAAACTGAAGGAATCAAAATTCAACAGGAATATGATCAAAGAATGGAGGGTAATCAAAATGAGCCTATTGACCATGTGATTCCTCAAGAAAATTATGAGTTCTCAACTCATCAAGAAGTAGAAGCATAGTTAGAGTTTCATAAATAGGAAGTAGAAAGAGCAAAGGTTGAACAGGAGAGGGCCCAAATGATAAAAGCAATACAAGACTTGAAATTGCAAAAATCCCAAATTGATGCTCAGACAGCTGGTTTTTCAAAGTATGTATCACCTCATAGGTAGGGAAATGATAATACAGGGATTTCAGACCCATCAAAGGCCCCTCAAAATCATATGAGAAATCAATACAAGCAGCCAAACCATCCATCATATATTGCATCACAACATACAAATCTACAACCACCTCATGGTTAGCAATATGTGCCATATCTTCATACACAATACAATAATCCAATGTACCAGTATCAGCATGTGCATAACCATCCCCCTCAGCAAAACACAACAATGATCAGACAATTTTATTTGACAGGGTTTCAATTATACCCTTACCCTATGGACAATAGTTTGAGAAGTCTTGTTCCTAAGTTTACAGGGAGCAGTGCAATTACTATTGAAGATCATTTGAGGAATTTTAATGCTTTTATCCAGGACTTGGATATAGCATATGAATATTTACATATGAGGTTATTCAAGATGTCACTCACTGAAGAAGCTAGGGATTGGTTCAATGGCCTGCCAATAGCTTTTGTTGATTCTATTCAAGAATATCAGGATCAATTTATTGAACAGTATGGAAATCCATGTGCACCAGATGTTGCTTTACATGAACTAGTAAGAATTCAAAAAAATCAAAATGAGTCAGTTTATGATTTTAACCGGAGATTCAGCAAATTGCAGGATAAGATACCATCGGGGTCAAAGTTTCCAAACTCTACAGCATTGAGTATTTATTTGAATGCATTTGATCCATAAATAGGGTATGAATTAAGAAACAAGTTTCCAAGGGATTTGGCTGAAGCCCAAAAGATAGCACTAACTATTGAAAACAATAGGAAAGCCGCTAGGATGATCAATAAGAGAGACAATCCTAGGGTTCCTCAGCATGCCAATAATTATCAGTACAAATAGGAGAACATGTACAAAAATGAGAGGCCTTGGTTACATGACATGCCTTACAATACAAATTGGAAGGATGGAAAACCTGTAATGGATAGACCCTGGAACAAAGAAACACCTGATCCATTAAGGAAGAAGGGGGTGTATATGGTTAATAATAATCTTTGGTGTGAAGGTTGTGATGGGCCACATTCCCCAGACCACTGTGTTGTAGACCAAGAAATGCAGGAAGAAGGGATGCTACCAGGTAGCAGTGGAGAAGATCACTCAATATTTTTGACTTCAAATACTTCTTATACTATTGAGGAGGAGTATTCATCTTCAGAAGATGAAGGTTGTGAGTATGATTTTTCAAATCAAAGGTGCAATGTCCACATGGATGAATAGTAGGTTTTTTCTGATTCTGAAGAAGATTGTGCAAAACAATACTCTGTTGAGGTGCCTTCTCAATGCGATATAAGGAGACCCACTAAAGAGGAAATAAATAGGTTAACCATTGATGTAGTCGAACAAGCAAAGAGCAAGTACTGGTTGAGAAACAAGATAGTGAATGAGAAGGAAAACATTCCCAGGGGTATTTTTGTGAAGGACAAAGAAGTGACGCCAGGGGTTTTGAAGAAAACAAAAGATGAGCGTCATAATGAGAACAAACGGATGCTTGCCGAGAAGGAGGAGAAAAAAGAATCATACAAAGAAGAGCAGAAGACTGTCCAAAAGGAAGAATTCAAAGGAGAAATGTTAGAACAAAAGAAGATGACTAAGGCAGAGGGTTCTTCATTCGATTTCTCTTCAACTTTATCTCAAAAAAAAATGTGTGTTCCACTACTTGAGATGATGAGAATTAAGGAATATAGAGACAGTGCAATACAATTGATATCAAATAGAAATGAGAAAAGTGCAAATTCTGAAAATCAAATGGCCACTAGAATAGTTAATAAACAAGAAAAGGAGACTGTCCCAGAAGTATGTTTAAGTAATGTATTGGTAAATTCCCCACAAGTTGAACCTTTTTTCACCACACTACTTATAAATAACAAAATATTGAGGAATTGCATCATAGAATTTGGCGCTACAATCAATATCATGCTAGTTGGAGTTATGAAACAACTTGGTATGTGGGTAGATACTAATGAAGGGAAGTGCTATGCAATGGATAGTAGGCTTGTTCCAGTGATAGGTGTTATGAAAGATGTTGAAATAAAATTAGCTACTTATCCTCAGATGGCCTACATTATAGATATAACAGTAATTGATACTCCTCCTCGGTTTGGGATGCTTATGTCAAGATAATGGCTGGCCGCGGTTGGGGGAAATGTTCAATTTGATTTATCTTATGCAAAAATTCTAGAGAATGGCCAAGAATTTAAGTTGTACAGAGAGCCAAGGATGAGCCTAATTGTAGATTGTATACCTCAAAATCAAGTCAATTTCTTTTGTGATATGGATCTTGGGAATTTTAAGATAGAACTAGCTTAGCCAAAATTAGTCAATATTGATCCCATTGAAAGGCATGTTGCAAAAAATTGTGATGGTATGTGGAAAATGTACTTTCATGGAGCTTGTAGCCAAGAAGGTTACGGGGCAGGAATAGTGTTTATTTCCCCTAAAGGATTTACTTTTAAATATTCATTTTTTCTAGCATTTGAATTCACGAACAATATAGCAGAATATGAAGCTTTACTAACAGGATTGAATATGGCTGTAAAACATAAGATCAAGATGCTATTTGTTCTAGGGGATTTTGAGCTTGTTGTTTCTAAAATTAAATCAAAATATGCAACAAAACACAAGAGGCTAAAGTAGTACAAGAATGTTGTATGGGATACAATTGAATTGTTTGATGCTTTCTCCATTGAATGGATTGAGAGGTCGAATATTATAATGGTGGACTTTTTAGCCAATGTAGCATTAAGGAGAGATGATGTCACATTGGCTAGAGTGTCTCAGATTTAATTCAAAGCAAGACCTGTTGTGCCTGATAATATATACAATTGGTAGGTTTTTAGTGATGATGTGGACCTATTGAAGTTTCTTCATTGTATAGATCAATATGAAGCTCAAGAAATTGATTTTAATGCTTTTGTAGAAGAAGCAAATGGAAAGCATATAGTATTTGGGAAGGAGGTCTTACAGCTTAAAACTAATAAGCTTTCCAAAGGGCTAGTAGCATTGGAGAGGGTGTATGATGGGAATGATCGATCCCTTATGAAACAGATACTGGTCATGAGAGAGGACATTGAAGAAATCAATTTAGGGACTAAACTGGCACCAAAAAAGGTATACATTGGAAAGAAAATAAGCCCAACAATTCGAAGAATGTTGATTGCATTATTGAGAAAATATAAACATGTGTTTGCATGGTCTTATGAAGATCTCAAGGCATACAAGGAAGATTTGTTTCAACATGAAATCCTATTGAAGCCAGATGCAAAGCCATTTAGGAAAAGACAAAGACCTATTAACCAAACATTGGAACCAAAAATGTAGGAGGAATTGATAAAGCTTAGAGATGGGGGTATTATCAAACCAATTAGGCATTCAATGTGGGTTTCGAACCTAGTTCCTGTGAGGAAGAAGAACGGGGATATCAGATTATGTGTGGACTTCAGAAATTTAAACATGGCGTCTTTCAAAGATAATTATCCTCTACCTAATATGGAAGTTGTATTACACAAAGTAACAGGGTGTGAGTTGTTATCTATGATGGATGGGTTCTCTAGTTATAATCAGGTCAAATTAAAAGAATCTAAGCAGTACAAGATAGCTTTTACGACCCCATGGGGCACATATGTGTATATGAGAATGCCATTTGGTCTCACAAATGCAGGTGCAACCTTTCAAAGAGCTATGGACATAGCATTTGTAGATTTGATTAATGCTATCATGGTTTTGTATCAAGATGACCTTACTACTTATTGAAAAAGGGTTGAAGACCATGTAGAACATCTTGAAAAAATATTTATCAAAGCTTTGGAGTATGGTATCAGTCTGAATCCTAAAAAATGTCATTATGCAGTCATAGAAGGAAGACTCTTAGGACATATTGTGTCAAAGGAGGGAATTAGAATAGATCCTGAGAGGGTTGAGGCAATAGATAAAATCCCTATTCCTAAGACTATCAAAGCTATTCAATCATTCTTTGGACAAATCAATTTTGTTAGGAGATTTGTATCTAATTTTGTTGAAATTGTAAAGCCCATATCAAAGATGTTAAGGAAGGGACAAAAGATAGAATGGATTGCAGAGGCATTGGAAGCTTTTATATCCATCAAAAGGGCCATCAAGGAAGCTCCTGTCCTTAAGTCTCCAAATTTTGTAAAACCTTTTCAGATATTTTCATTTGCTTCAATGCACACTATTGTTGTTGTTATGTTACAGAAGAATGAGGAAGGTCATAAGCAGCCTGTATCTTTCTTCAATAAGTCATTGTAGGGGTCAGAATTAAAATATGATATCATGGAAAAACAAGCGTTTGCACTGGTGAAAGCCACAAAATTTTTTAGACCTTATCTTGTTGGAGCCAAAGTGACTACTTATGTCCCTCATGCAGTTGTTAAAGATATTTTGACATAGTCAGAAGTAACAGGAAAGAGATGTAGGTGGATTAATAAAATTCAAGAATTCAATATGGAAATACAAATCACCAAGTTAGTAAAAGGTCAGGGTTTGGCCAAGTTAATGGCAGAAATAAATTTTGAAGCAAACCAAATTTGTAATGCAGAAGATGAAGGAAGTATAGTTGCAAGTATAGAGCATACTCATTGGTATACAAACATCATGCATTACCTCAGATACATGAAGTGCCTTGAAGGATTAAGTGATAATCATAGAAGAACCTTGAAGCTGCAAGCATCAAAATATGTGTTTATGGAAGGTGATTTATTTTGGAAAAATAGGGACGGGATGTTGTTGCTTTGTCTTGATGAGTCATAGGCAAAGCATGTTTTGAGAGAGATCCATGAAGGGGTCTATGGAGGCCATTATTCTACAAAGACAACTACACATAAGATTCTCAGGGCAGGTTATTACTGGCCAAAAGTTTTTAATGATTCCTTTTCATATGTAAGTAGATATGAAGCATGCCAGAAGTTCACAGGGAAACTGAAGTATCAAGGAGCTTTACCACTTAGACCTTTGCAGATTGAAGCCCCTTTTCATCAATGGGGTATTGATTTTATTGGTGAGATACAAGAGAAATCAAGTGGAGGATATAAATGGATACTAGTAGCTACTGATTATTTCACTAAATGGGTGGAGACAGTCCCAACCAAGCAGGAAACAAGTAAAGTGGTGATCAATTTTTTAATGGATAACATTGTCACCAGATTTGGTACACCATTAAGATTGATTACTAATAATGGGATGTGTTTCAGATCTGATGAGTTTAAATATTTTTGCAATAAATATGGTATCACTGTTTCTTATGTAGCTCCTTACCATCCACAAGCTGATGGTCAAGTAGAGTCTAGCAACAAGAGTCTTTTGAAAATTATAAGGAGAATGCTAGGATGGAATAAGAAGGCTTGGGATTCAAGATTGAGGTTGGCTGTATGGGCTAATAGATAACTGTGAAAAAGGAAATTGGAAAATCCCCATTTGAATTGGTATATGGAACACAAGCTAGAATTCCTTTATAGAATTTATTACCAGTTTACAATTTTATCCTTCAAGAAGATATACGCATTCTTAAACCAATGGAGGAAAGAATGGAGTAGCTGGCAGAGCTTCATGAGATAAGAAGAGTAGCTCAAAACCAGAATGTAAAGTTGTAGGCACAAATGAAGTATTTATTTGATAGAAGAGAAAAAGATAGAAAATTCGAAGAAAGTGATATGGTGTTAATGTGGAATGCAAGGTGTCAGGAAAAGGGAAGACATTGGAAATTTGAAGCCTTGTGGTTGGGACCCTTTGTTGTTGTCGGAAAGAAAGGTGAAGATTCGTATTACTTGCAAAATATGACTGGTGAAGAACAGGAGTTGCCTATACATGGGAAATTCTTGAAGCATTTTTTCTCTTGAGCAATACTGAGGATTAAGAGTTGCTAGTGCCTGGACAACTTTTGATAATCCTCTCAAAATTTATTTTCCATGCACAGTAGTTTAGGAAATATAAGGAACAGGAATTTCCAAGACATGGACAATCCTGAGATTCCTTCTTTTAAAATAAGTATTTCCATGTATAGTAGTTTAGGGTCTTGTTCATCTCCATTTCCATTCATTTCACCCTTCTCACTGGTTCATCACTTTGAAAGTCTAGTCTGCTCACCTAGAAATCTAGATCCTTGCAATGATCTCACAATCATTCATCCCCAAACAGAGCCACTATTAGAAATGTAAAATTTTGAAAATTTTATGGCTGCACATATTCATTAATTCCCAAAAAATGCCCATGCCATCCACTCTGAGTGAAATTTTTTCCCATACTTTCATTGTTTGGCCCCGTAAAATTCACCTAGCCCTAAGCGTTTGAACTTATAAGCCATATTGGCATGAGATGATGAGGGTATTCGCAATCCATAGAGCCTTTTGTATTAACGTTTGTCTTTTTGTAGACCATCGGCAAGAGGTTGCAGGTATTTCACCGATGAAAGATTCATATCGACATCATACAGTTCACTATATTAATGACAGAAGGATTTTATCGCCGAGACAATGGTTATCGGTATATGTCATAACGATCCATTATAAGTCATACTGATCAAAATGCAAAGAGTTGTGTCACCAAGATAGCAGTCATCAGTGTAATGTCTTGCAGCATTTGTTTGGTCTCGTCGATAAAGTTGAAGGTGGGTCCCGTTGCGGCCATCGGAATGAAGTCAGGGAGTCTTACCAACCCCTATGTCATGGTAACAAGATTTAAACTTAGAGGTACATTTCGTGAGATAAGTTTCATCAGTGAGAGCTAGGAGAGTCATGTCGAGTATTGTTTCATTAGCAGGAAAATTGTTAAGTCTCAGCGATCAGAAGTTGAACCTGAGGAGATGTTTCGGCAAGACATAAAGTAATCTGTGGAACATTTTTCTGACCCCTTAAGTCATAGCGATGGTTTTTATTGGCATGAATCTTAGCGATATACTTGTGATTGAAGGAATAACCATCAGAGAGACACATAGCATCGGTATAACTACATGAGAACATAGCGATATAAGCAAAGATACAAAATAGTCATTGGGGAGACTTGAAGTGTCAGTATGACTGCAGGATATCAATGCGATATGTAACCTGTTGGTGGTCAGAGAGACTTAGAACATCAGGGAGATTACGTGATGTCTTCACGGAAGTCCAAAGAACAGTGGTAAAGGCCCGAATGCAAGGATTTCCCAAGATGCGAATATGAAGGGACGCGACTCTTCAAGTAGCTGATGTATAAATACTTACTTTTGATAGGAAATGGGGGCTTAGACAGATTGTGAATAGAAAATATAGAAAATAGAATGGTTTTTGTATGAGACTATGATGCATGTAAGAAATAAAGGAGATGTAAATGGAAATCCTTTGATTTTATGACATTTTTCTGGTTCCAATTTTTGTTGTATTAATTGAAAGAATTGTTGATGTTGTCTCCAAAGTTGGTGTTTTCTAGTTATTTAAATTGATATGTCCAGGATATACTTCAGTTTATCAGGGCACATTTGTTGTATCTATGTGATTGGATTAATTGGTTCTTTCAAAGAAATATTAAGTCCTTTTAATCAATCATAGTAATTAGTGAATCCCATTTGGATCATTAAGAATTCAGTAGTCATATTCCTGCATGTTTATACCAGTTATAAACTTAAAAGCCTATATGCCAAACAATTTGAAATTCTGCCATAGAGAAGTTACTCATTTCAGATTTTCATTTGACTCTGTGCACCCAATAAGGCACTAGTCTCTACCATTTTGTTGTTAGTTTCATTTAGTTCTTCATATGAACATATTAGATTTTTTCCTTGATATTTCTTATACAATTTATACCAAATTTAGAGTCATTTATCCACTCCTATTTGTCAGTGTAGGTAAATTCCTTAAGGAGATAAACAAAGGTCAAGTCTGCTTCATTGCTATAGACATACCCGCCTAGGTCTGGCAACACCTAAAGAGAAGAAGGTTCAATTCATTTGGCCTTGTCTATTACCCTGAAATGTTGTGAAAGCTTGGCAACCTTTCGTGGTTCAAACCTATGTTTTTGAGAGCTAACAAGCAGAAACATCTAATATTTCCTTCCCTATAGGAGACCTGCCTAGGATTTCATCACCTAGGGGACAATCTCAACCACATGTTATCGACGGGGTATATAAAGGGGGGAGAACTAAAGTTGTACCCCAATCTAGTCACATCATCTCTAGCGAAGCGTCAAAGCTAGGGTGATAGCTATATAAGATGTGCAGGGTTGGTCTGAGTTTTTGGTACCTCCCTGGGGCTTCTAATCCACCCTTGTGATAGGTTGGTGCTCACAGTTGTGCCTCACACACCATCCTAGTGTTGTGAGGACTCATGAGAGAGCCTATATCATCCTAGATGGAGACCTGTGTTTTACCCACAACTTGGTGTAGTGCAGGGATTGCAGACAGCACCCCAAAGCTACTCACCATGTACTCCCTTAGGTTGAGATAGAAATCCTTGTGGTGAACTACGATAGTTCCCAAAGAGAGAGAGAAGGTGAGCCTATGGCATTTGTTGACGACCCTACACCATTGGATCTCTAGCTATCCACCTTCATGAGAAAGGGTGGTCCAAAGAACCACCCCAATATCACAAAGTATTAACCTTGGGGTGTCCCCTCAAGGTGGTGGGCCTACATCAAGTTAGCAAACCTTTACTACTAAATTTAAGCTTGTCCTGCCTGGAATGTTTTCTTGTGATATGCTAGTGCTTGTCATTAGTTTGAGTCACTCCATCCCAGTGCTCCTTGTTTTTTCGTGTCTTCAATCCTTTACCATAGTCTTCCTTTGCCCTTAGTGGCTAGTTTTCTTCACACAAGAGCAAAATTACATTGTGGACAGGTGATCCTTCCCTGGAAGGGGTGATCGCGTGTCTTAGTCCGGTCTAGCGATCCTTTAGGTGAACTTGCTCTTGTTAGGGGTGAATTTTCTTGTGGGTCTCTTAGATAGGTGACCCCATGTCCACCCATTCCTTGAATAGTAGAATTTGTTATCCTCATAGGCAATTCCATGCTCGCATCTCCCTATTGTCCATTTGGTACATCCTGTTGAATGGCAATCATGTTGTTTGCAGGGGCCATCTCATTTCAAGTTTATACCATCCTTTCCCATACGTCCCCTAGATAGGTGAACCTATTTCCTGCAGGGGCGATCCTATGTCTATTCTATACCACTTTCATCTATATAACTTATGAAATAGGTGATCCCATCATCCCCATAGGTGTTTCTGTACCCATGTCTGTACATCTAAAGAAAAGGGCGATCCTAAAACTTAAATAGGTGATCTTGCTATCCTTTAGATAGGTGATCCAATTACCTAGAATGGTGTATCAGATTCAAGGTGAAGATCCAACTCAATAATGGAAAATAAATTCTAAAACAAAGAACTTCTCCTTACAATGCTTCCAACCTGCTAGGCATCAACTCACCCTCAAGGGTCTCAACCCTTCAATTTTGCAAAAAAATTAATTATCCCCACCAAGACCCTAAAAAAGTCCCTTAACATGCATATGATGACAATTGAGCCATTTAAATTCAATCTCAAAGTCAGATTCAACAAAATCTTCAAAACTCACCTTTTAACACTAGCCTTCCTTGTAATATTGGGAAACCTATTTTTCAGCCTTTTTTCCAAAACTTTCCAAAACACTTGAGAAATATAACATGTATTCAAGTACCCTTTTCATATTTATTCAACATATCAAATAACCAAGTACAACTCTTTTGGACCAAAAGCTTCAAAATTGAGACTTTCACAATTTTAGGCCTCCAATTAGGCCACTTTTCCAAAGAGGCCTACCTTAAAACTCCTCACCAGACCTTCTAACCACAAAAAATTCTTGTCTTGGGTTTCCAAACCAAATATTTTTCAGTTCCTAAGACCCTAAATGCTCAAACAAATCCACAAACCTAAAACCCTCCTTTTAGCCTAAGTAACTAGGGTTTTGGAGCACCCTTATTGTTTCTCCACATTCCCAACCATTCTAGAACAAACCAAATGCTTATACATCTATATTTAGGTCCTCTCATTCTCAAGGAACATTAACTTTTCCAATAACAATGTGGGTTTGCAACTTCATAGGATTGACCCACCAAATTCCATGGGAAAACACACAATTTCAGCCCTTACTCTCATTGTTCAAGCCAAGAAACCATTATTACATGCCTCCTACTCCTATAATGTCATTCCCTATATCAAAATACACCATCCCAGCTAGTTACAATCAATCACAGTAGGTGGGGTGATGTTTAGAGAATTATAATGGCTTTAAAACCCTTATGCCTGCTCAAACCTGGTATGGAGTTTTTGTTGATTTTTAAGACCTAAAGGTTTAAATAGACCCTTGCCAAGACACCAAAATCATATTAGATCATCTATCTATAGGTTCAAATGGGAAAAAAATACATGTGGAGCTTGTATGGACTACAAACAAGTTTGGAAAAAACATTAAAAAACTGCATGAAAACAAAGAAAAATTCAATCTTTATTGCTTCCTTTTGCTTCAACAACCTGTTCTCGAGATTCCCCAAGGATTTAATAACACTTTACAAACTTTTCAATCCCACCAATTCCCACAACTACCAAACAACCACCTTTTTAAAGCATATAACCGGTGGAATTACAAATATGTTGCTTAATGCAACTCATAAACTTGAAACTTTATGACTTTACCTTCATGACTCTATTACATATAATATTATATTATTTCCTTTTTAGGCTTACAAATGAAATGTATTGACTCATTTGAAAATAAGAAAGCATAGGACTTCTTAGACACAAGAATTTGTACTTAGGTGATATGGTGCCCCTGCACCAAAGGGAAAATCTATTAAACACAAAGGCATATATGTGTCCCATTCCAAAAACACAAGAGTTAATCCTTTGGACCACTAAAACCTATTGCTTCCTAAGTCCATTTATGTGATTGAAAAAAATTATCACTATCCATCTGCCCGTAATCATCATTTTAGTCCATCTACATTTTTCAAAAGTCACAAAATCCTCAATCAAATCACATAGGTGCATCTTAGGACTTCCTTAGACTGCATATCCATCATCAATCCCTTAATCTAAGTCTGTTAGGAATTATTTTAGGGCTCTTTTATCTAATTTGGTTAGGTAATTGACCCCAATCATTATCATCCATGCTTAGGATTGTTATCCATCCTAAGTCAGTAATCCCTCATGGCTTAATCAATCTATTTCCACCTCCAGATAGATTATGCATTGTAATCATCATCTTTTTCAATTGATCCAATCATTACCATCCTACATCATCTAGTCACACTCCTGAGCCTAGTTTATATTTAATCCTATCAATCATATCCAATCAATCATCCTATCTAATCAATCAATCAAATCCAATCATTATCTTAGCAATCCTCTAATCAATCAATTTATCACCATAGCAATCCTTTTAGTCATAATCTAGGGCAGGTCACTTAAGTGCATCTTAGGACTTAGTGCCATCTTAGTCTCCCAGTCCTTTGCACTTCCATGCCTATTACCCAATCATAGGAAAAGAAACTCATGGAACAACAATAGTCCCAGAGTGATCAATCTCAGTATCCTCTGAATCCCCCCACTAACGGTGGTTCTTCACAATCCAATATGGAAATCTTCCCCAGATGAAAGCATGGTTAACCAACCTGAGCTCACTGTCGACAAGTATCTTAGTGATCCCACCAACTTGCAAATGATTGATTTTCTTCTCAGTGAGAGGGGAGACAAAATCCTTGTGCAATTGCTTATGAGGGGAACCAAGCCACCTCAGGGTTTTGATATGTTGTAGTATGTCAGCATCACACCCCCTCAATCAAAAATTCCATAGATTCCTTAGGCTAATCTAAGCTCATCGGTCCCACAAGTCCCTCAAATTACTCCACAAGATACATGCTACTAACCAATATTTCGAAATAATGTATATTATCAGGTCCCACCCCCTCCAGTTCGGATTTTAGTCATGGGTGTAGCACCTCATCCCAATAATTTCAAAGGTCCTGGTCCTAACAATCCATGGGGATTTATCAATCATCAAGATCCAAATAATCCTCAAGGTCTTGATCCCTTTAATCTAGAAATCATGAGCATTCTGCAAGGTCCAACCCCTGTACCATCCACACCACCTCTTCCACAAAATAAATCATGCTAGTCACCTAGGAATGTTGGGGGCAATACATGCAATCCTTTAATTGCTCCCCCTCCTCACATACCTCCTGGTCCTACACATGCCTCAAACTTACCCCCACCTTCGTTCACCTCTCAACAACAACCTTAGGGCACCCTGCCATCCTTGCATCAACCTTAGGGTAACCCACACCAAATCCCATCACAACCATCATGGCCACCTCATCAACAACCACTACAACAACCTCCATCACAACATCCTCAACATACACAAATTCCTTCACAACCCCCGCATCATTCTCAAATCCCATCACAACATCAACAACCACCCATGTATTAGCCTCAGGGTAATCCATCACAACCACCCCTACATCAGCCTCAGAGTAATCCATCACAACCACCACATCAATCTCAAGGTAATCCATCATAGCCTCCTCATCAATCACAAGTCCCCCCTCAGCAACAATAATCTTATCAACCACCACCTTAGCAATCTCAAATCTCATCACAACCACCACCTCAACAATCCCAAATCCCCTCTCAACCTCCTCATTGTTCACAAATTCCCTCACAACCTCCACCTCATACTCAAATCCCATCGAAATCATAGCAATCCTCTCAACAAATTCCAAGCAACCCTACTTCCCAATACCTATACCATTCTCAAATCACTTATTATCAGAAACCCCCTATATCCAATCCCAATACTAATTATTATTACTATCATCTGCAACAATCCCAACAACTACCATCAAACACTAATCCCTAGAAATCACAGAAAAGCACCTACTATCAACAATCCAATCCATAATAGCCTACATATGCTTCCTAACAACAAACTACATACAACTACCAATCCAATCCATTTTACTCTTAGTAGCCACCATCATATTAGCAGGGTGCCTCTTCATCATATTGTCAAGCCTTGCCATCATACCAACAAACCTATGCCAATCCTCAATCCATGTATCCTAATCAATACCAACAAATCTCTTCTTATCCACCACCACCGTCATCACATCAACAATATCTCCCATACGATCAGTCCAATCCATCAAGTCCTTCCTCCTCAGTACCAATTAATGAGTGGGAAGATATGAAGGCCACCCTTTAAGACTTGCAAGTGGGGATGTCCAAGAATTCCTTCAAATTTGAAGAGATTTGTCCTTATCTATTTGATCCCTCCATCTCACTTGTCCCCTTCCCTAAGCACTTTGAAATTCCAAATTTTGATAAGTATAAAGAAAGGAGTGACCCAAGAAACCATTTGCAAAAATTTTACATGCATTGCCAAGAATTCCTACATAATGACAATTATATCCTGCGATTTTTCCCTAGGAGCCTAATGGGGCAAGCCCTAGACTAGTTCATGGGTCTTGAGAAGGGGTCAATTTCTTCCTTCACAAATTTTTCAAAAAAAAAATTTGCACAATTCTCCTTCAATATGGAGGACATAGACAATCTAGACCTCTTGAAAGATAAGCAACGTGAGGGAGAAACATTTGTGAGCTACCTACAAAGGTGGCGAGCCTTGGCTAGTCAGCTAAAATCTAATCTCAATGAGAAGGACTTGGTAACCATCTTTGTTGCAAATTCCCACCCTAAACTGACCGTAAACCTACGCCTCCATTATGTTACCACCTTTGCAGAGGTCATTAAGAAGGGCACTACCATCGAGAGGTCCCTTATTTCTAAAGGCCAAATCAAAATCTTTAACCAAGATAAAGATAAATCATCTAGAGACAAATCCTGCTACTAAAACAAGAATAAAAATGTTGTCAATGATGGTGTCACTGACACTAAACACATCCAAGTAGCAATCACTTTGCAAAGATCGTAGTATGTCCCTAATCCACAATCAGTTTCTATTGTCATATTCATACTGCAAGGTGCACCCTATCCTCCCCTACAGTCCAATCAATACAATCAAGGGACTCATTCACTCTCTTGGGATAACCTTTAGATGTTGTTTTCAAGAGGTTGCTTCAAGAAAAATATGTGGTTACCTATCCTATGACAAATCCCTTTGATGAGTCAAATCCCAAACCCGCTTGGTATAGAGAGAACGAGTATTGTGATTATCACAAGATCAAAGGTCACTCCACTAATAAGTGTCAAGGACTTAAAGGTTATATCCAAGATCTTATAAATTGAGGTGATATTGTAGTGGATACAAATCAAGCTACATCATTCAATGCTCAATTATAGATATATCAGAATGCATTTCCTAAGCATAATTAGGGTCCCAATACCTCAAATGCAAACCCTGGGTCTAGCAATAATAGCCAAAATAATAGCACCAATAATATTAGCTATAAAAATGTGCCATATAATTATGAGACCATTATTACGTGTATCAATCAAGGGGAACCACACATATCTATGACTCATTTCAAAGGCAAAGACCCTCAATGTGTTGTTACTACACGACATACCCGCATATCAATTCTTAGACCTTCCACTTCATCTTAGTTAGCTCTTGTGAGCTCACAGTACAATATCCTTGACCATCTTGGTAAGACCCCAGCCCAAATATCCATTCTTGATTTTCTTAGCTCTTCCCCAATCCTTAAAAAGCTCTTCAGGATACACATGTGCCAAATGACATTGATCCTACCCAATTCCAAGCTTTAGTAAGACATTTTTCAGCCACCTATCAGCTGGGATTCAGCCAAAATGATATGCCACCGATCAATCCATCCCATAACTGTGCTTTGCACATTGAGGTCCTAGTCACTTGCCATAAGGTAAAATGGGTCCTAGTAGATAATAGCTCAACCCTCAATCTATTTACATTAAAGTTCATAAAATGGGTAGGATATACCCATGTTGTCTTGGATAGTTAAACTATTACAATCAAGGCCTATGACAATGCAAAGAGTGACTCAAAAGGTATTATTTTTCTTCCTATTTAGGTTGGCCCCATCGTGCAATACACTACATGCCACGTCCTTGATCTAGATTTGTCATATAACCTTCTCCTTGGCCGACCATGGATCCACACCATGCAGGCCATTCCATCCACCTATCACCAATGCCTGAAGTTCCCATACAATGGGGTCAAATTAACCATCCAAATCCTCAACCCTTTGAGTATTGTCATGCTCTAGAAACTTCTTTCCCCCACTCTTGATATTGTCTAGGAGTAGAGGTGGGGGTACCTTAGGAATCACCTTCTAATCCATGCTCCAATTCATCATCCAACATGTCATCCACTCCATCCATTGCATCTAACTCCACCATTACCTTGAGGTTCAAATCATTGATAAAGGCTATGTAGAATATGAGATGCATACATCTCTAAATGTGGCAACCATGCCTCCATCTCCTCACACCTATAGCCAACCTTCTCAGTCTGCACCAAAGGAAGAAACTGTGAAGACAAAAACTATCAGCTCTAAGAACGTGGGTTATACCACCTTCTAGTCCCTAGGAACACTATAAGATCAGGAAGATGAAGACATCATTCGATGGGTCTACAAAGAAGAACTTGAGCCATCACCTCCTCTCATTGAATACTTCCAAGAGGTTTATCCCTATGCATCAAAGCTAGCAGAAAAATACAACTATCAAGGGGGAGGACTTGGTGTAGAGGAACGTGGAATATTGTAGCCCATTGAGATGCATGTGCGACCTAAACATTAGGGCTTAGGCTAGAACAAAAATCAAAAATGTCTCGCACCATCCACTAGCACCTAGAGTAATGTCAACTTGGATAATGATTTCCTTGAATAAATACTTAAAGAAGAATCCATTATACTCTCATATGATGATATAGATCCCCCCTCCCTCTTCGAATCCACATTCATCTTTTCCATCAACATTTCCCTCCATCACCTCGACCTTATTGATTCTAACCTACGAGGGAGCGCACCTGTATAATTTTTTTCTTTAGAGGAAACTTATGTACATCTTATGGGATTGGGAGAAGATAAATACCCTAACCACAAAATCAAACAGAAAAAAAAAAAAACAAAAAAGAGTCATCTAGTGAAAACCTCCCTAAGGCACTTCTTGACTCGTCAAAAGTAAAAATGAAGAGTGCATCCGATATTGAAAACCTCGATGAGGTGCTAGAGGATAGGGATGTTCATCTCCCCTTGTTGGAGCTCATTTATCTAAGTAATCTTCAATTCTGATCGAGGAGACTCAAGAAGTTAATCTGGGAATAGAAGAGGAGCCCAAAATCACCTATGTGGCCAAGTCATTGTCAGAGGAAGAGTATCCCATCAGTGTCATCCTACTAAAGGAAGGGATCATTAAATTTGTATGGTCCTATTTAGATATTCTAGTATTGGATCTCATGTTAGTTGTACATCATCTCAATGTTCATCCATATGCAAAACCAATTAAATGGAAGCTTAGAAAAATGCACCCTCAAATTGCCTTGTCAAGAAAGAACTGGAAAAACTATTAGAGGTTGGATTCATCAAACCAATTGATTATTCTGATTGGATATCTAACATAGTACCTATGGCCAAACCTAATGGGAACATTAGAATCTATATATATTTTTGGGATCTTAATAAAGATTTCCTGAAAGATGATTTCTTAATCCCTAACATTGACATGTTGGTAGATCTCATAGTAGGACATGCTATGCTATCCCTCATGGATGGATTTTTTGGCTATAATCTTATTATAATTACACCTAAATATTAGCACAAGACTTCTTTCACCACCCCTAGGGAACTTTCTACTACAATGTTATTCCATTTGATCTCAAGAATGTGGGGGAAACTTACCAACGTGCAATGACCGTCATCTTCCATGACCTCATTCATGTTATAATGGAAGATTTTGTTGACAATCTACTAAGGAAATCCAAAACAAGAGAAGATCATACCAAGATCCTGAGGAAAATCTTTGAGCAGTTAGAACAATACAAGTTGTGCTTGAATCCAAAAAGTGTGTGTTTGGTGTCACATCTAGTAAATTGTTAGGCTTCATCGTATCAAGAATGGGTATTGAAGTGGATCCAACAAAAGTCAAGGCAATAATGGAAATGCCCTTGCCATGCAATCTAAAATAGTTAAGAAGTCTGCAAGGGAAATTACATTCTATCAGGTGTTTCATTACCCAACTTGCTCATAAATGTTAGTCATTTACCCACCTCTTGCATAAAGAGATAACCTTCAAATGGGATCCAAAGTTTCAACAAGGTTTTGAAAAGATCAAGGAATATCTAGCCAATCCACCAATTTTAATGCCTCCCATACTGGGTAAGCCACTCTTGCTATATGTTTCAGCCACATCAGTTGCACTAGGGGCATTACTGGCACAACATGATGAGTTCTCCAAAGAACGTGTCATTTACTATATCAGTTGTACACTTGTTGGCTATGAGCTTAATTATTCACCCATGGAAAAATATTACTTAGCAATTGTTTTCAGTTCATAAAAGTTGCATTACTATATTCTTAGTCATCCTATCAAGCTCATATCAAAGGTTGACCCACTCAAGTATCTGTTATCAAGAACGTCATTAACCGGCCACATGGCCAAGTGGGTTATGCTACTTAGCAAGTTTGACATAGAATATTTGGACCGTAAAGTAATCAAAGGGAAAGTGATAGAAGATCAATTGGTTGATGCTCCTTTGGTTGATGCATGTCCATTAGTAGTTGAGTTTCTTGATGAAGAGTTCCTTACAGCTTCAGAATCAAATACATGGACACTATATTTTGATGGGTCATATACTCACAATGAGGCTGGTGTGAGCATTCTTTTTTTCACTCCACAAGGTGGCTACATTCTAAAATCATTCAGGCTAGCATTTCCATGCACAAACAACACTACTGAATATGAAGCTCTAATCACTAGTCTAAGAATTACAGTCCAATGGAATATCACTTGTCTACATGCCTTTGGAGATTCCCAACTAATAATCAAATAGGTCAATGACGAGTTTCAAACCAAGGATGATAAGCCTTTACCTTACAAGCGCATGGTAGATGACTTCAAGTAATATTTAACCTATATCTAGTTTGAGTATATTCCTAGAGTGCAAAACAAGGCAATTGTTGCTATGGCTACAATTGGCTCCCTTATTGACATGCCTAAAGACCGAATAGATTGTGAGTTCCTCATTGAATAGCTATTAACCCCAGCGTATGATATTCCTGACAATAAAATGGTGTGTGATATCATGGGTCCTGAATCACCTTGATATCATGACATTTATGCCTATTTATATGACAACATTCTACCACCTAATCTCACCTATAACCAACGCAAATCATTCATCCAACACACTTCCTGATACACAATCATGGGAGATACACTTTATCGTAGAGGGTATGATGACACTCTCCTTCAGTGTCTAAACGATTCTGAATCTCATGTTGCATTAAACGAAGTGCATAGTGGTGTTAGTGGGTCTCATTCTAATGGGATGGCCTTAGCAAAGAAAATTCTCAAAGTAGGATATTACTCGCCCACTATAGAGCATGACGCTTGTGAGTTTGTGAAGAAATGTGTACCGTGTCAATAGCACGTAGATCTAATTCATGCTCCTACACAAGATTTACAGCTCGTCATTGTATTGTGGCCTTTTTCACAATGGAGATTCAACTTAATTGGAAAGATTTACCCCCCTCATCTGATGGTCACACCTTCATCATCATTGTCACTAAATACTTCACCAAGTGGGTGGAAGCAATTCCACTCTCCCAAATCACTGTTATTCAGATTTCCAAATTCATCCTATACCATATTCTCTGTAGATATGGTATTCCCTCCACCATCATCACCGATAATGGTAAACCTTTCAAAATCTAGTATTTGAAACACCTTTGCAAAACCTATCACATCCAACATCATTGTTCAACCCCCTATTACCCTCAAGGTAATGGACAAGCTGAAGCAACCAACAAGACACTTATTAAAATCCTCCAAAAAGGTTGGAAATAACAATGGTCACAATTGGCACCTCTATCTTAATCTTTTCCTTTGGGCATATCGCATATCCATCTGCACCCCTATTGGAACTACCCTATACTACCTTGTTTATGGCACTAATGCCATCTTTCTAATTGAATTTGAGATCCCATCACTCTAAAACTCTCTAAAGAATTTAATTAGTGATGAAGATACTCGAGTCACATGGTTAACTCAACTTGAACTCCTAGATGAGAAACACATCAAGGCCTATAATCATCTCCAAGCATATCAGCATCATCTTAGGAGAAGTTACAACAAAAGGGTTCATCCCCACCAATTCAAAGTTTGTGATTTAGTCATGAAAGAGAATCAATGTACCCAACAGGATCAAGAAAAGAAGGGAAATTTTGAAGCAAATTTGTTGGGTCTATATGTTGTCACTACAAAATATGGTTCTAGGGCATATCAACTTGCAACACCTAAGGGGGAACCCTTGGAAGAACCCATCAACATCATGCATCTGAAATGGTTCTATACCTAGGCTAGTTGGGTTATCCTACCTACAAAAATACCAAAAAAAAGTAAAAAATCAGCACAAAATCAAAAAATTCAAAAAAAATCCAAAAATAGTAAAGAGAAATAATGTCCTATGGTGAAAACTACCCTTAGTGGTGCCTTGGATAAGTAAATTTGGTGAAAACTTGGAAACAAGCACCATTCATAGAGGGATTAATCATTAACTACCTTGTGTCCTATTTTCCTTTATGCTTTCCTTTGTCCTATCTGCATATTCTATCCTTACATCCTATCATATCTATCCTCCCATCAACATCCCATTATCTGTTTCTTGGTATATTTTGATTGAGCATTGGATGATTTAGATTGGCTATCCTAAATCCTAAGCTTTTATCCTGACTCAGAGCTTTTCATTGCATGTATATTGGTGTTGTTGTCAATGTCATGTCCTCATCTAGGGTCTTTCGTGTCGATTGTCACTAGGTCTTGTGTCTTCTTCCATCCATTTTTTCAAACTGCATTACCTCTGCACTTTCTCGTAGGAAAGGATAATCATTTTATCAGCCCCCAAGGCATTTTTCCATCCAATCTTTGTCATCCATCAAGGTCTCCATTATCCTCTTTCTGCTTTTATCCATGTTCATTCAACAGTCTTTTGTCAAACTATGAGGTCTCTATGCTTTCACGTAGGTAGGGCCATCAATCGATGACCCCCTGAGACCCTAGATCTATCCTTAGGGTGTGTATTAGTCTTGTGTTGTGTCGTCAAGTGTGTCTCCACTCAGCTTGTTCCTCAACATAAGATCCACAAGTACCATGAGGTTCAATTGGTTTCAAGTATCCTGAATCATGTCGATCATCCAATCTATCCTCCATCTTTGGTCTTAAAAAGATGTATCCTTCCTCAAATTAGACCACATCAATCCCATCCATCTACCAATCCTATAGAAAAGGAAATTTGAAATTTTTTGCAATCTTTTTGTGCTTTTGGCATTTCTTTAATCATTTGAGCTTCCTATTATACTTTGTCAGGGGCCATGATCCATCATATCATGGTGCGCTTTGGCTAGTAAACATAGGGGCATATCTTGATTTTGTGTGATCTTGTCCTCTTGGTTTTCATATGTAGTACCCACCAAGACCCTTGTGGTCTTGTATTACACTTGGGAATCCTTTGTGATTGTGGTTATTCCAACAGCAGGCTTGACCCAAGACATTGCGGCTTTGTGGTGTTGGGGTAGCCTTCTTGTTTGTTGTGTTTGTCTTATACATTTGACACTGATCGTCCTTAGTTATTCATACCCTAGCATATCATGTCCTAATTTATATCAAAAATTAGTGCTCCTAATATGGAAAAATGGCATTAGATTTGTATTTCATTTACCATCTCTTTACATTTCCTTTATCCCCATCCATTCTCCCTATAGCCTATGGTTAGTGATTTTTGGTTGTGCAAATGTTCTTCCCCCACCTATTCTTCCTATCAAGATTCCTACAATTTTTGACAGGTGCACTATCACACCCACCAGTGTTCATCTCATTACATGCATGTTCACTATCATCTGATTTTATCTCATTTCATTGCATTATCATTTTCATTATCATCTTGAGTTGTTTAGATTAATATAGATTGGTTATTCTAAGCATCTTAAGTTCATTCCATTTCATTATCATTTCATTGCATTATCATTTTCATTATCATCTTAATCTATTTAGATTAATATAGATTGGTTATTCTAAGCATCTTAAGTTCATTTTATTTCATCCCATTCCATTGCATTTTCATTTTCATTCTCATCTTAAGTTGTTTAGATTAATATAGATCTGTTAATATAAGCATCTTAAGTTCATCTCATTTCATCTCATTTCATTTCATAATCATTTTAATAATCATCTTAAGTTGTTTAGATTAATATAGATCTATTAGTCTAAGCATCCTAAGTTCATTTCATTTTCATTTCATTGCCTTATCATTTTCATTATCTTGAGTTATTTAGATTAATATTGATTTGTTATTCTAAGCATCTAAGTCCATTTTCATTATCATTTTACATTGTTTAGAGTTATTATTCTAAACATATTCATTCATTTTGCTACACGAATTGCATTACATTTCATTCATCACATCTACCCATAACATGATCACATATACATATTTCATCCATTGCATAATTTTTGTAACTAAGGGAAAAAAATCAGGTTAGCAATAAACAACATAAATAAACTAAACCCTAGCTAACAATGAAGTACAATGGAACAAAAAGCATAAACAAAAGAAAAATCTCACAAAATCCTTCACACACTCCATGATTCATCTTCATTTCCCTTCTCCATTTGTTGTAAATATCATTTTCCCTTAGATTTTCATGAGCAACTATGACCTATGACAAAGACTTAGCAAAATATTGAAGGATTTGATTCAGAAATTGCAAGCATGAAGTGACAAAATGAGGTTGACATTGCCCTTTTATAAAAGTCAATTTTTGGATGAATGGACAGGATTGGCAGTTGACAAATGTCCTAAGATGGAAGGTTGAGATTGAATATGACAACTAGTAATTAGGGTTAGGGAACAATTAGGGTAAAATTTGAAATGGAGGGATATGATTTAATTTTAGGAGAATTACAGGAATGCATGTGACAAGAGGATATTGGGCACGAAAAAAGAGATTGCTAGAGAATCAAATAAAAATTTAAAATTATTTGATTTAAGAGGTAGTGTTTGACCTTTTGAATTAAAAAATTAATTTAATTCAAAAGAGGTGGGGCCAGGATAGTAAATAATGAATTTTAATTATTTATTTGGTGGGGAAATGGGAATGGGAATTTAAATAAATGATTTTATTTAAATTTGGAGGAAAAGACAAAAGGACAATTACATAATCAATGAAAATTATTTAATTGTAGAGGAAAAGGATAAAGTAGCTAATAATTAAATAAATTTAGGAATTTATTAAATTATAGAGAGACATAGGAAATTAGTGACGTATTTAAATAAAATAGATGCAATTTATTTATTTAAATAATCAGGAGGACTAAAGGATAAAGTAAATAATAATTAAATAAATTTAGGAATTTATTTAATTATAGAGAGACAGGATATTAGTGACGTTATTAAATAAATAAAAAAAATTTATTTATCTAAATAATCAAGAGGAATAAAAGATAGGAATTAATTAAATAATTAAGAACTTTTTAATTAATAGTTGAATTTGGACCATAGGACATAATTAAATATTTTAATTATGTTGAGAAGAAATATGGTAAGTCATGGAAAAATAAAGCTTGCAGGCCTAGGTTATTTTTATGTGTCTACAATTTCATATCACATCATACATACATAATTAACCATTATAATGCAATCATCCATACATTATTCATCATCCATGCATAATCCATCATCACATCATATCCCATATACACACATCCCTAATCACAATAGCATTGCCACCTAGTTCACCAACCATTAGTATCATGTCCATAGCATATATCATAAAATCATAAACCATGTTACATAAAATCCTACGTCAAAAAGACATTAGACATAATTCATTTCATCCATATCATTCACATAGACATAAGCATAAACCATTATTATCAAATTCATACAACATAATCATCATCATACACGTGAGCATAATAAATATCCACAACATCACATAATAATCACATAGTGTCATCAATGTCCATCGCATAGCATATATATATATAGTGTCTATCACAAGTCCATCATAGTCCACAATAAAAAGATCATAAAAGTCCATGAAATTCCAAATAATAGTTTATCATAGAGTCCATCAAATTCCATCAAATAAAGGTAGAAATGCAAAGCTCTATTGAAATATAGATGACATCTAACACACCATGGTGTCCAGAATCAATAACCAATAAAGAATCAATCAATCTCTAAAATTTGTACATAATAATTTGTAATCTCTATCATACAAATCATCCACCCTGCACTTGTCAAAAACTAGAATCTTGTATCTCCCCTCTGTCTATCCACAACTCCCTACATCTGATCTCTATGGGGAGTCTAATCCTAAACCTCGGTCGTGAGTGTGTGTCTTGTGATAATCGCTATATCCACAGGTATGGGTGGCACTCGAGTGAGACAATGCTAGCATCTACAGATTTTCTCTAACATATGGAGGTACTCTTTGTGTTGGATCTGGCACCTCCCTAAAATATGCACTCATCTAGTATCCTACCTCAATCCTAGCATATGCCTCTCTTGCTGACTATGCCCTGGCCATCTCCCTCTCCAAGTGGTATCTATCCCTTTGTGGCATGATCCTCTACCTCTCCTACTCCTAGGCCTCCTGTGCTAGCCTCATATTCTCCACCTGTGACTCTAGTTGCCCCATCCTCCTAGTAGCCTCATCTCACTCACCTTGGAGAGTCTACACCTAGGCCTCAACTATCTCTTCTCTCTCCAATAATGCCCTCGCCTCTACCACAGCCACCTCTGCACACTCTTCTCTCTCCTAAGCCTCCTCCCTCTCTCCTCGAGCCTCCTCCAACTGTCTCCTTAGATCATCCCTCTCATTCTGCATCTCCAATAACCGTCTACCTACCTCATCTACCAGCCCCTCAGACACTTTTTCTCTATCTCATCGTGCATCTTGTAGGCATTGTACCTCAGCCTGTAGTCTCCCCACCTCTATTTGCAATTTTTCCATGTTAGCCTCTAACTCTCTCAATCGGTGCTCTATTATCCATGGTTTAGCTAGGGCTCCTATCAGTAGTACTGTCAATTTCTCTAGTGGTGGTGGTGGTACATATGGTACCATGGCCAATGGGTACACTACATGGGTGTCAACATCCATCATCTACTCCTCTCCCCTTTTCCTTCCATCTCTCCTACTACTCTGTGGCCTCAATAGTGCCTACTCATCCTCCTCCCCAAATCCTACAACTAGTACGATCGAATCAACCATAGTAATCCTCCCAGGTCTATGTTAGGCCCACCATGTTGCATATCGCACTATCATTCCTACATCATCTAATCCCCTCCTCCATGGCCATACAACAATCAAGATTTTCTCCCACATCTGTCATGTGTACTCATCTTTCAACCTCTCTCCCCATATGGCCCTAGACTCCTTATTAATCCTCTGAAACATCTAGGGTCCTGTGGGGATGTCCTATTGAAGCTTGTAATGGCATATGACCCTATCTGACTTGTACAACTCAATTATGAATGGATCATGGCCTATCAAATAGCACTAGGAGAATAGATAACCCATCCATTGCCTATCATCATCCCACCATCCTAGAAAATTCCACCCCGTGTATGGTCTCCAAGTAATATCCCCACGTACGAGTCCATCTATCCTTTTCCACCACTCCTCCAAGCTCCCTACCTCCTGGTAGTGCAGTCTGAATCTATACTTTGATCCCTACAAATATTCCATTGGTAGTGTCTCATCCCTCACTTCAACAATCAAAATATCTAATCGCACTACTCTGATACACTAACAAGCTCATACTTAGAGCAATGATGTGGGTGATGTTGAGCGCCTACCTGTAGCACACAACATGCATATCATGATAGAGTTGGGCCAATACACATGGCCCCCACAAAAAAAACCATCTCTCCTCTTAGCAATGTGCCTAAAAACCTCAATCATCTTGAGGCTGAAAAATAGACCTCTCATGTCAAGAAGGAGGATCCCACTAATAAGCCCGCAGAGGTACAGAGGTGTTACCCTCTAAACTTTAAAACATGTAGTTTTTCTTCCTTTAACTAAAATGGTCTTCTTTTTATGCCTTTAATTCATTTATGTTCACAGTCCTTGTAAGTTCCATAACCTTTGTCACACAATCTTGTGGTTCTATAACTCAGTCGCTAGGTTCGAAAGTTACAGAAGTACCCGACTACCCAATCCTCCTTTCAATCATCGTTGCCTAAGTGATTGATGTGTCAAAAGTTCTTGAAATATTAAAACCCATGACATGCAGTTTTGTGGTTTTCCTTTTTCACGATCCCACAACTTTTCAAGCAATCTCCTTGGTTTTTAAACACCACCAGCCCATTTAATTATCTATATGGTGTATCATGTAGCTATCTTTTTGGGTGTTACGAGATGCAGATTTAATCTCTAGACATGCTCCTCAACCAATGGTGAATTAATTAGACCTCTTAAATGGCAAGTGTAATGAAATCCTGCTAAGGTGGTTGCACTGTATTGATAGATTAAGGGTCATCAATACCTATCGACATAATTCAATAAGCCATTTACAAAGTAAGATGATCGTACTACAGAAATCTGGCTTCCTTATCGACCAAAAAAATTCAAAATGGGGCTCCCTGCAACCAACAAAACATGGGATGATGAGCCTATGCCCATTCTACAACCAGACATGAATTGGCCTAAGGAAGAGCAAATTGATATCATTTCCCAATTGTGCACACTTTCTTGGAAGGAAAAGACCATCTATGCCCAATATCATCAGGTAATTTTCATCGTGGAGGAGGAAGAAGAACGCGCCAAATTGTGCAATCTCTTAATGGAAATATGACTAGATATGCAAAATACTCAACCACCTACAACAGTTTAATTTTCTCATTTGCATGGCATCTTTTTGTAATTATTGGAAATATTCCAATTTTGGTATAGCATAACTGTTTCTGTTTAATGTCACTTTCTTGAAGATGGTTACTTTAAAGATAGTCATGAACAGTTACGATACATTTTTGGTTTGAAAAACTCTTTACAAGGGTGAAATGTTATAAAAAAGTGGACTTTTGGGAAAGGGGGAAGGCAATGAGGTTGTCTTTCAAATAGTTTATTGTATAGAACATTGAATCTATGAACTCATTTTTGGCATGGAGAAATAAAGAAGACATTTTCAAATCTTTGAATCCCTTCATGTTTTCTTTAAATAAGCAATGAACTGTGTTTCCTTGTGAAATTATTTTTCTGATGTCATTCTATTTTTGATTAACAATAAACAGGTTTTGAAGGGTGCCTGAAACTCTGAACAAAAAAGAAAGTGGGAGTAAAGATAAGACAAATGACTACCCACCCAACAGAAGAAAAAAACACCAGCTGATTAACAAACCATCAGTAGACCAAAATAGCCTAAAAAAAAAAAAATAGAAAGGCCACCAAATAGCCATTACAGTAAATATTTAAGCATTTTTGCAACCTCCAAATCCTTGGCCACTAACCTATCATGCATATCCATGATTTCTTCAACATCACAAGCAGGATCCTTCTTACCTTTCTTAGTTTTTCTCCTACAAACACTCAGGACAGCAACCAAATTAGTTGAATACACATCCAACCCAACACCTTTCCCATGATTCAAGTTCGTATGATCATCAAACAGTCCCTTCCCTGTCATCTCCTTAGCCTTCTGGTTGAGGAAAACCATACCCTCCATCAAGGCCTCCAACTTCTCCCTACCTAGATTAATGAGTGTGTCCAAGTCTCTTCTAAGTTGCCTATTTTTTCTTTCTAGCATCGCCACTCTCAGTCCAAGGTCATTCTTCAGAGCAGGAAGCTCCTCCACCATACAACCCACATTGGTATTCAAGGATCTAGAAAGCCCATAAATAGAAACCTGCTCCTTAAGACTATGAAGAGTAGAGATGTTGCATCTAGCAATGGTATCATGCTTGTTATGAAGATCCTAAATTTCCTAAACAAGCCACATAAGCAAATTAAAAGAGATATCAGCCCCTTCTTTCACAAGGCCTGATGCCTGAGAAAAATCCATCGCTCCCAAAAACATGCCCCTACCTTGATGCAAACCAACTAGAGGATCCTCATCCAACACATCCTTAGAAACAAGCTTGTCCTTCCCTCGCTCCTTAGAAGTAGGCCCCCCAATAGAGTCATCAAGATTGACCACTGAATTCCTCTTACCAGCCACCAGGGACCCACCAACACCTAAGTTCTCACCTTGAATATTTCCTGCCACCTCCTTAATATTAATGTCCTCCTCCTTAGCATGGGCCTTAGGCTTCTTACTAGTAAAACACTCAACAACATGCTCAAGAACCTTCAACTTGTGTTTAGCACGCAGAGCTTTGGAGGATGAGGGCTTAACAACACCGGTCGGAGGAGTATAATCTAGATCAGTATCATAGCCATTAGACCAGCCTTCCAAATCTTCTTCCATCTTCGTACCTTCAGACTCCTGAATCTCCTCAATCCTACATTTCCCACTTCCTTTCCCCTTATTCTTATAAACAGGGGACTGAGGGTTCCTAACAATGTAGTTAGCCTTAATAAACTCAACAATAGGCAAAATTAATCCTTCATGCAGATACGGATTATGTTATAATGAGCTATATAATGAGTTGTATATGTATTTATTTCTAAAACTTTGATTTGAATTAAATTACTCTTGAAAGAATCAATTGTTCTTCTTTTCCCTAAGTATAATCCATTGGTGGTGGGAGAATGAACTTTGTGTCATTTACTAGCATTATATAATCATGGTTTCAACCTTTCACATCTATTTCATGTTTGTGGATAGGTGTTAGTTACCTTTTCTTCTTTCTGGTAAAAAGCATACTCACATTTTAATTCATTGCAAATCATACAAAGGTAGTTGTGCCTTCTAAAATAAGCAAAGAGTCGGTGTGTAAATCCTTTCGTCTAACTCAGCTATTAGTTTATTTGTGTCTTTCTTTCTTTGGGCGTTTGTGACTCATTTTTAGAATTATTTTTGAAAGGCATAAATTTGAACCAATAAGAGGTAAAGTTGTTGTCACTGTCCCCAAGCACGCATCAATATCTAGCTCCTTCCCTTAGATGAGAAGGTTAACAGGTCCAAATACAGCCCGTAGGCTCCTATCCACTGACTGGATGTGTGTCGCACTAATCAAGTGGCCTTGAATTGGTAGTCTCAGAATCTTCCATACGTCCTCCAATGTCACCATCATCTCCCCTATTGGGAGATGGAATGTGGATATCTCTGAGCTCCACCGCTCCATCAATTCCATCAGTAAAGGTTTGTGTGCTCTAATGTTGGGATATCCCAACATGTGAAGTAGTCCTGCATGATCAAGTGTCGCGTGATCCTCAGGGGTCATCACCTCCAGAGTCACCTCCAAAATGGTTGAGTGTCTCTCTTGCATCCTCAAAGTTGTGAAACTTTGCATCCATACCAACCATTCTGTCAGACTTCTTAACACTTCATTGCTATTTTCTTTCTTTTTCATCCATGCCCCGGTTTGGCAAGTTCACCACTGTGTAAGGCAAGTTTTCCTATTCCCCTTTCTAGTGCATTCGCCTATCCAGCTCATGCATCCACCCTTGTGGTTTTTTTTCTTGTGTTTGTCTGTTCTACAAGCCCACCTACCCCTTTCTTGTTTGGGCACATATTCACCCTTTTTATCCCCAGAGGTGAACTCGCATTCGCCACTTCTCCCCCATGGGTGTTTGTGCACTCACCCCTATGTATTTTCTTCCAAAGTGGTGAATTCGCATTCGCTTGTCTTTTCAAGGGGAAGACTCGCATCCTCCTATTTCCCTTTTGGGTAGATTTGTGTCTTCCCTTTCTCTTGACAGGAAATTTCACAATCGCTTTTCCCCTTATCCATCTACCCCTGCGTTGTGTAGGTTCACCCTTTCTAGAGAGAGGCGATTTGGTAATCAACCCTCTCCCAGCATATCCACCCCCATGAGATATGCACTTGCCCCATCCCTCACCAATTTTTTGGATGGGTGAATGCACTTGGCTAGAAGGGAAAATCTTCCCTTCCATGGCGAACCCGCTTCCCTAGCTACCCACCTAAAAAATTAAAACATGTGCTTATAAATTCAAATGAAATCACAAAGTACAGATTTGAATCCTACCTAGAAGGGTGCTTCTCACTCGTAGTAGTAAGCCCTCACCTCATCTCCAAGTGGTGGTTTAGCTTGTCATTTCCCTCCATGTCACTCATGTTGTCATCCATCGCTATCGCTCTATCTCTCGTTCAATCATGTGATGCCAAGTGTGCAAATGAAAATTAGGTGAATAATGAATTTTCAAATTTACTATTTATAATTTTTATTTTTGACCCTATTTAAGCTTTTAATTTTTGGGTAATTTTTACCCTTTAATTAACCTTTTTTAATTCATTTCCCCCTTTTCTTCCAAGGGTTGCCATTTGCACCCTGTGTGTCCATTTTCTTTGGTTCAAAAGACATTCTTAATGGTTTTTTGTGCTCTATCATGTTGTACCCTCTATTTCTCCATATCAACAAGTCACTCAGGGCCCCTTTTCTTTCCCATTTTCCCTCTCAAGGGGCCATACCCTACCATATTTCTGCTTTCTTCCTTCCTATCCATTTTTCTATGATACTAGGGAATCATCTAACATTCCTTTCTTTTATCGAGTCATCTGTATTTTATTTTTCTTTGAAACACTGTTATTCTAACAGTATTTTGAAGAGGGGAAAAATGCACACCTAAATTTGACCACTCCCATATGGTCAAATTCACCTTCGCAATCCTCTATCTTGCACCCTTAATCCATGTTAATTAAATAAGTTTTTGAAATTAAAAGCAGAAAATAAGGGTGTCATCCCAATAGAACAAGGCCCAGTAGGCCAACAACAAAGAGAACAAGAATAGCAACAAAACAAGGGTGTAGACCCTTAGAACAAGGCCCTATGGGCCATCAATAGTAGATGAACATCACAATGACAACAGAGAAACAAACAACACATGGTCATAGATGATCAAGAGTGATAGGAAACCAAGGACCCAAAGAAGTCCAATCCAAAGACAGACTTACAACCCATTCCTGGCACGAAACCAGAAGCAACCAAACACATAAAACCAACACCCTACAATAGCAAGACAGTAACAGACCTTCCACTGAGAAGGCTACAAACCATCTACAACAACAAACCTATAGTAGATCTTCCACTCAAAAAAGACAAACCAAAGCCAAACGTATTCTCAACCACAAAGGGGTAAGAATCACCATTCACAACAAAGGAACATTCTTCCAAAAGCACCAACCACCCAAACACCAACCCCAAGACCTCCTTAATAGGTTGGGGCTCCCCTCTATAGGAGAGGAAGAGGTGGGGACCAAGCCTACCAATAGAACCTCCCACCCAAGCAAGCACACTCCACCTTAATAGGAATTCATAACCCACCAAACCAACAATCACCAGCTCCACCTCAATAGGAGCAGTATTCACCTTAATAGAACACCGTGATTATAGGTGGAAAGTAGGAATTTTAGTAGAATAGGACCAAAACTCCTCCCAAGGAATCCAAGTGGAAGAACCAATAGGAAGAATAGCAAAGGCCTCCCAGCCCACACCATAACCAACCCAAAACTCCATATGACCATCAGTTCCATCTATAGTTGAAGCACCATCCATCTTCAGGGGCACCCAACAAAGCAAGGGTTGGATCCCCCTCCCAAGTCCACAACCACCACCCCAAAGAGGAGCAAACTCCACCTCAAAAGGAGCTAGAATTTGAGGACCCAGAGGGAGAAGAACAACCACAACCACCAACCAGGCAACCATCTTACAACACCATCCTCCCCAAAGAAAAACAAGGTAGGGACACCAAAACCTCCAAACTGTTGAGAAATGATTACACAGACAGACCATCCCCAGAATAGAATTAGGTGGAGCAACCATCTCCACTCCAACACCATCGTCAACCACAAGACCTACAAACCCCCCAAGCAAGGGAGAAAAACAAACACCCAACTCCCGCAATGAGTAGAACTCCAAACCACCACCAAGACCCCCACTCCAGGAGGACCCATCATCATGAAGTACCAACAAGATCAATAGAACATGAGCTATATCATTTAGAAAATCCCCTACAGGAGTTGAGCCCAAATAGTGCCAAAACCACCAGCTCAAAGCCAAAACTATCAACAAAGGATTTGCAGAAGGAAATCCTTTCCCATCCAGCACAGGACACAAAGCACAGTCAAAATTGTATCCACTCACCAAGCTAACACACAGCACCAACCTAACCACCCAATTCACCCAACGTAACCCCCAAGATAAGCTTGGTAGGAGATAAGCAGGGTGAGAAAAAGCCACAAACTGAAACCCATCACAAGTAGGAAGACCCCACAACACGAGGCTAGAGATCAAGAAGAGGAGAGGAGGACGTCCTCCAGCCACTCCAAGCACAACTGACAGCCCCACAAATAAGTTAGCCATTAGAAAATACCCTAGCGTCCAAACACCAAGAGGAAGGACAACCTCAAAAGCGTCAAGCATCCCCCTAGACACAAGGAAAAAAGAGGAGAAGAGGAAAGACACCCCCGAGCTGAACATGCCCCCACACACACCTAGAGTAACCACCAGCATCATGAGAAAAGCCAGCAGCACCCACTTCTAAGAGGAAACCATAGAAGCCACCAAAGTCTTCTCAGCAAACACTATGGTAGCCCCCAATAGGGCTACAACCACATAAAACTGCACAAGCTCAGGCCCAATAGGCACAGGGAACGAACCTAGCTCCAGAGAAGGCCACAAAACCAACTCTTTATACAAATCTGAAACTACCATAGGTAGTAGGTTTCCCACACCAAAGAGGTTCTCAAGGACAAGAAAAAGCATTCTCCAATGAACAGCCACCAAACGGCCATCAATTTGCAACCCCCAACTAGGATCCTCATCAACGTCAGACTCCCCTGCTTCTACGCCCTCATAATAATTCAAACTACCCCCTCCACACCGTTTCCCACTCGACATAGCCATCTTAAACAATAAGTATTTTAATTAAATAAGTTATTATTTGATCAATATTTCATTTTAGCCTAATGTCCCCTTGGGTATTTAATCAATTAATCAAATACCTTACCTCATCCCTCTCTAAATTAAATAAAGGGTTAATTTATTTAATTTAGTCACTTTATCTAAATGAATTAAATCAATTTTTAATTCATCTAAGATTCTCTCTCCTCATGTCAACATCCTCCATGATCCCCTTTTAATCCAGATTAATCTAATTAATCTATGATTAAGGTGTGCACATCCCTAATCATCATTAGGGTCACATCCTCCATAATTTTCCACTTGCCCCTAATCTTTCATTATCCCATCTAATCCTGCATTTGCACAACCTTAATCACTAATTTAGGCTAACCTAATCTTCATGCCATTAATAGCATGTGTCCTTAGTCAACCATTATTAAATGATTTCTCATTTTGGAGAAGGCATCCTCTTCCCCATGTGAATTTAAAATTCACATTTATTCCCCCCATGCATTTTAAGGAATTTTTAATTCCTTCTCCCATCCCCATGAGGATTTGTGAGGAATTTTTAATTCCTCGCATGTCCTCTCAAAGTACATTTGTACAAAGACCTCCTTTATGAGGAGATATTTTCCATTCCCAAGGTACACCCTAGTACCTCAACTTCATCTCCTCTTGTCCACCTCATCTGACACATGTTAGCATGAGATGGCTTGTGAGATCTCAACTCACCCTAGCCCTTGATCTCCTCCACCTTGGATGCATCTCAACCATCCATTGGTTTAGAGGCATTTCCCCTTAAAATAGTGGATTTTCTCTCATTTGATCATCAGTCTAACAATCACTAAGCATGCATTCAACCAAGCCAACTTTCATGTACTCACACAACCAAGTATCCTCCATTGTTGCAGCATCTTAAAGCCATCATATTACATCTAATCAATTACCCACATCCACCATTGCAATCTACATCATCTTAGCTTCATTTTGCACTAGGATTTAATCCATTTTTTCAAAGAATGAGCATACAAATTATCAATAAAAGGGCCAACCAAAGGAGACAACTCAAGCAAGTTAATATTGGTCTTTCATTGTTCATTTTTTTTGGGTTAAACTAGGCTAATCTTGAGTGTTTTGTTTGTGTCTTCTTACTTGAATTTCCATTGTTTTTTTGCATTCTTAGGCTAGAATTCACTTGCACTCAATATGAATTCATTCATGCTCTCCTCATCTTGTCCCAAGATATCTACCTCACGAGGACATGCATTCGTAGGTGAAGGATCATTATCAGACACACAACTTGAAACATCCACCAAGGATTTCAAAGAAGTAAATATCTTACCAAAACATTGAGCCATAATGATGATATGATGCTTTTACTAAGGTTCAAATTGTTATGCAATAGGTGACTAGAAAACAGACAACAAATCCAAATAGAGAATTTTGAGAATCTTTGTCACAAAAATCTAAGCCAAAAAGGTAGGACTATGGTGCCTAGGGCACCTATGTCCTAGGATAGTTTTTTGAATGGCTATTGTATTGTCTAAGGTTTCTATGTCTATGTGTAAATAGGTTTGACAAAATAATTTTCCATATTTTGCTCAATTTATGGTTATGTAATTCAAAATGCAAGTATGCAACAATGTCAAAAATTATCAAAAATAAATGATAATTGTAAATGTTATTTCTAGATTTAAGATGCAAAAATTAATTGATTCTAATACGCTCAATCTGAAAATGATGGTATGAATATGATTTTTAAAAGAAACTAATGCAATTTTCAATTTTTAACTATATGCAAGATGTGTAACACCTCTCTAAACCCAGGCTGGTAAGATTGCATTTTGATTTTGATTTGATATTTTAAATGTTGAATGTTATTATAATGAAGTTAGATATTGTTGATTAAGTGAAAAGTTATCATGATTAGTTATGATGATGTAATTAATTGATATATATATGGTAGTTAACTACAGTCATGATGTAGTATGTGCTTCAGTTATGTATATATGTATATGTGATGTGTATGTTACAGGTACCAAGTATCGACTCCACCTGGCTTCACAGGTCTGAGCATACCTTCTCTAATGATGGTTAACAGGAGATAGCACATTGGCCAACCCTTGACCTAAACTCTTATCGTCATACCTAGTTGGGTATGATCTATCTTTGATTAATTAGTGCAAACATCGGATACCGTGATTGGTCACGTTCTGGAAAACCTTAATCCCTTATGTGGTCGGCATGTGAAGAGTGTCTGAGCTTTTGAGTTAAATTGCATTTTTCCATAAATTTTAATTTAGGAAATGCATTTTATGATTAAATGGGGGAATTTAATATTTAAAGGATAATTGGGCTTATGTGTATTTTGTTTGACCGTAATTTCATGACTTGTGTGATTAAATTTATTTAGGAAATTATAAGCATTATTTTATTATTTAATTTTAAGTTGTGCTTATAAAGACCTAAATTACGATTTTAATGTTGAATGCTGATTTATGTTATAAATTGAATGTGTAAAATTATATTTTGGGAAAATAAGGAAATGATATAAATTAGTATATATTAAAAGATAATTTTAATATGGTCTTTCAAACCAGTGAAATGGGAAAAAGAGTTTTAAAAGAGAAAAAGGGAATTCATTTGGTAGTAGCATATTTTGGAAGAGATATGTGAGGGAAATACCCTCTTTTGCTAAAAATTTGATTTGTTCATTATGGGAGCAATTGGGAATGAAATTTCATGGGATCAGTTGCATTTGGATAAGAATGGGGAAAGGAATGATGGTTGTGATTTCGTGTGCTTTCGTGACTTGTGTGCAAACTTCTTCTCACATGAATTTCTTGCTTGGGAATTGAGGTATTTTATTATTTCTTCCTATTTATTTGATTGTAAAAATTTTAAATGATTCTAAATGCATTGGTAGTATGTTAAAATTATTATGTGAATTTTATTTGGATCAAATTGATAGAGAATAATTGATTTTGTGAAAATTTTGAGAATTTTCTCAAATATAGGGCTATCATGCCAAATTTTTAATTGGAGGCACAAATTGTTGTTTTTATGTTAAAAAAGTGTTTTTGGGAACATTTAGATCAAAAGGGTATTCTTACATTTTTTATTTTCGAATTTTAAAATTTCAAACTTTTTCAAGCTCAATCAATGGTGAAACCTGGTTTTTTGTGAAAATTGGGTTTGTTTAAAACAAATGGTTTTTTTTTTTATGTTAAAGTGTGTTGTTGGGTATATTTAGATTAAAATGGTATTTTTAGAATTTTGAGTTTTGAACTTTGAAATTTTAAGCTTTTTCAAGCTTCATCAATGGAGGACCCTGGTTTTGTGTGAAAATTTGGATTTTGTTTAAAAATGAAAATTTGAAAATATTATTGCATATTATAATAGGTAATGATAGAAAATGTATATGAATTCTTTGAATGAGATCATTTTGGATTCGTTTGCTTGTTTAAATTTTTGATTTGTTATTTTAGTGTAAAAATGTGAATAGTGCCATAAGAGGTGTGAATGCCTTGTGTTTTTGGATGTGAATTTCCATTGTGAGCTACACTATTGTTTTGGCTATATTTATTTGTTTGTATGGAATGAGATGAACCCTAGGACTAGGTACTAGAGTGAGTCATGCAAGCCATTTATAATTTATTGGATACCCCTGCATGCCTTTAGTGCTCTTATAGGCTAAGGATGGTTGGGAAGACATGCCCACTCGTGGAGCGTGAGACTTGTGTAGTTGTGCATTCTTGTTGTATGAAAGGATGCCAAGTTTATTTGATTCCATTTATTTGGGCACACGTTATGACTCTCCATATGTTTGCACTCTAGCATCTAGATCCTATTTTGAATAACACCCGAAAGATGTATGTTCCTTCCTCTTTTGGTGTTGAGTTTGAATACTATATTCATGTCTTGTGGAATGGCTTGTATGTCATTTAATTCCTTTTTATCAGTGATTGACATATTAATTGCAATGTCTTGTATTTCATTGATTTCTCTTATGAGTGACGTGTGTGGCATGTGCATTCCATGTGTGAGTAGTTTGTATGGCATGTATTCCATGTGTTGGAATGTTCTCTTAATTTGTGATGATGCATTAAATGATTTATGTAGTTGCATAAATTTTACTCTTCTCTTTATGTGAATTGAGTTGCTTTGACATATATGTTAGCTGCCCCTAATTGGGTTGCCCAGCCTTATCTTTCAGATTGAAGTGTATTCATTGTGATTGATGTGTGTGTAAGCCTTTACCTTGTGCTTGAATCTTTCTTAAGTGTGTGGGCCATCTGACTATCTCCATGAGCATGGCGGGGTAGACCTACGGGTACCACATGGTTGGGTGGCATTGCAAGCCACCATTAGGAACCAAAGATCTCAGCATGGTGGATCTACTTCTAGCCTTGTGTATGCCCTATTCTTTGTTCTCTGCTGCCCCTTTTTCTACAGTTTTATTAGTGGAAGGTTATAAATGGATAATTCAAGGACCTTAAGTCCTAATATTTTAATTTTAATATTGTTATGATGCAAAGCAAGATATTTCAAAATTCAACTTATTAGAACATATTTCACAACAATGGGTTTCAACTCATTTACCCATTCTACAAGGCAACTTTCTTGACAATTTCCTTGATTTCAAGATACCAAAATAGAGTTAAGGCACAAAAATTCTTGTAGAATTAGAAAAATGCATTAAACAATAGCAAATGACTGATTTAAAACCATTTCCCAACTTTGACAACTCAAAAATGTGAACTTTTAAAAGTAGATTGTTCAAATTAGCATTTAGGCCCATTTAGACCCCTTCAACAAGAAAATTTACATTTTCCAAGCCATTTCTCTTTGTTACCACTTCATACAAGTATAAATAGGTCTGTAAAAATATTAGGAACCTTCACCCAACCTTTGTTCATGTTATTTTAACAAACCCTAGCTTTAAACCACCATTTTTATGCAAAATTCACACAAAATCACTCTTTTCCAACCTAGGGCCTCCTTGAAACCTCATCAAACATTTACATACACCCCTGTAACTTTGGAATCTCAAATAAAATGTTAAAAAAGACCTACAAACCAATTTTCAAGAGTTTTCAATGGTGGAAATTTAAGATATGAATTTTTCTTCAAAATTGGAACCTTCATTTCTGAGCAGGGCTGCTGGGAAGATTCGACAATTAGACCACTTAAATGACCTTTTAAAAATTTCTGGTAAGAACAAAAAAATTCATAAATTTAATTATCTTTCCATAAATGTAAGTTACAGGGCTGTACTAAACTGTACAAGTCTGTACAACTCTTTGGAACAACAGATTTCATTGAAAAACACAGAAAAATGGAACTTTCATTTTTTTCATTTCACCAAAATCTTCAACTAACCTTGAATTCGGCCATACACATTGTTTATAATCCTTGAACACCAAAACCAACCTATCTAACTGACCCAAACCAACCTCCTAACTACTTGACTCCACCATTTGCACTTTTTTGCATATTTACAATATAACAACTTTTTTACAAAATATGCATTTTTTGCATTTTTGACTTCAAAGACCCTCCAAACAATTAAAATGCTATTAGATAGTCCCAATGGACCCTAAAACATCTAAATCCATTGACTCTTATTACAAATTTGAAAATTGACTCTTCATGTGCCATTTAACAACATTTGACATTTTTTGCAAATTAGACAAAATGACTACATAACTTATCCAAATACCTATAAAATGACTCAAATACATTAATATGGTCTTGAAAGACCTTATTTAGTAACCCCTAAGCACTCTTTAAACATTATTTTATATATTGGCCTCATGGAGGCTTGAATGCAACAATAAGGTGCTTCCTGTGACCTTGTTATGGGACCTTCTCATGAAGAAGGATTTGTAATCAAATAATAATGAGAATAGTAGTATGTTTGATTAGTTTAGATTTGGTGATTCTGTGTGTGCCAAGCATGTTTATTGTTGTATTTTCCTTTTCTAATTTTGGAAATGGTTGAATGATTATAGGAATTTGTCGGTTTAAATGAATTTAGTATCCTTTGTTATCCTTTTCTTGTGTTGTGCGTGTTTTTACGTGTCTGGGAGGGTTTTGCAAGGGCTCGGGTTGTGTATTTTCCTTCTTTTTGTAATCTGCAATCGTCGTTTTCTGTTTTGGTCTATGTTGTTGCTGCTATAGTTCCGGCGCATTGGCACTTTCTGTTTGTTGTTCTGTGTCATTGTTGCAAAGTTCTGGAGCAACAAGTTCCGGAGTAGCAAGTTCTGAAGCAAGAAATTCTAGAGCAGCAGGAAGTTTCAGAGCAGGCAGTTCTGGAGTAGGAAGTTCCAGAGCAGGGGGTTCCGGAGCAAAATTTATGGAGCTATTATGTTTGCTCATGTTCATATTTTCTCTGGAGGGTGGATTAGTCCTCTCCCTTTAAATACGTTTGGCCAAGGCCACACAAAGTTGTCGTATATATTGTATTGTACACTTCTTTTTGTGTTATCTTATGTTACTAAAAAAATTATCTTGTCCTCTCTTTGCTTTACCTCTTCGAGACAAGGGAGTGGGATGTTATAAGATGCCTAAGTATATGTATGCAATTTTTTTCATTTTTAATGACCTAATGCAGATTTATGAATGCAATTTAAATGTAGATTTGAGCTAAAATGACTGAAATAAACCCTATCACAACCTATTATGCAATATGATATGCATTTTTTGAATTTTTATGCCTTTTATGATGCAAAAATTAATGCTTAATTGAAATTTTCAAAATAATGCAATGGTAAACCCAGATCTAGGATGCAATGCTTCAAATTTTAGAAGGTATATAATGTTAATAGGTCAAGCTCACCAAAATGAAAAGTAGGGAAAGGGAAACCTTTGATTTTTCACCTTAGGGTTTGACACCTTTCCCTAAATATTTCATTAATAGTGAGGGGTGAGATGGAATGGATATGCAAAGGTGGAATGAAGGTTTGATAGATTTGGAAAAGGTATGTGATTGACTTACAACCTGATAGGTGATTCGACCAACCCTTAACCAAATTTGGAAATGTCCTAAAATGAAATCAATGATTCAATTGGCTTAATGATGCAAATAACCACTTAACATAGAAATAGTAGATCTAAAATGTCATGGAGAATTGAATTACAAGAATAGATTGAGAAGTACATATGCACTGTGGTATAAATTTGAACCTGATTTTTTAGGATGTTTCCTCCAAGGGTGTCACTATGATATTAGGTCTTTTTTAGATCTATTTTCACAGTCCTCTAATGTTGGATCTAAACTTCTATTTCCTATCTGCAAATTTTTTAGATCATTTTCAAATATTTTTATAAGTGATTTTTTGTGATTTCAAGGCCTAGGGTTTCAATTGACATTAATATTCTTCAAAACATTCATCTACATTCAAGAGAGGAAGAGTTGGCGACATTTAGGGACTTGCCTTGAAGATCAAACCTGCGTGTTGTGTTTCCACTTCCACAATGGTAATGTCAATGGAAATAAATATGGATATTAAATGATAGGAAGGAATGATGAAATCACAAAAGTGTTTACAACTACACCCTTCAATGGCTTCCACAGAAGGGGTAGAATTCATACATCACTTCAAGGTCTTGATATTTCTTGCTTTATTTCTTGAATGGCTTGAATTGATTGGATACCTACAAAGATTAGCCCTCATAAACAATATGAAAACATAAGCATGAACACACTCACATACATTTTGGCATGATGTTGGATCTTGAATTGCTGCAATAAATTTTGTAATAGCTGCTCTTAACTTGTTGATAATTAAGTAGGACTATTTACTCTTGTAATAACTATGTATTTATATGCTATTATCCTAATTTCCTAAAAAATAAATGTGGACAACCGAATTTAGCTATTTTAATTTCAAATAATAAAATGTTGACACAAATATATTTGAATTTGTAGCCAAAAATAGGGGACATAGGCACCCCTAGCTGATGTCCCAACCTATTTTTGAAATTAAAAATTAATGGGAAAAAGTATTAAATGAGCATTTTATTCTTGCAAATTGTCCGAAAAATGTTTAAAATAGTTTATTCAGTACACTCAGTACGAAATTAAGTACTTAGTGGGTCCAATAATTTAAATGGAAGGAGAAAACATAGTAGAAATTGTCAGGTGACATTTCTGACGCTACATAAATAAAATACATGTGTAACACACACAAAGAGACACAAACCAATCTCAACAACATGAGCATCCAAACTGCATAAGATGATCTTATCACCCAAAAAATATTTTTTTTTTTTTTTTTTTAGGAATCTCTCTACTTCGAGAAACTTCTAATTTGATCAAATTTTCAAAAAAGAAGATTTCCCCAAACATAGTTATAAAGCTCCACAATCAATTTTATGGAAACAATTATCTTTTAGAATCCTTGAGGTATGGAGCCAAATCCTTTTATAAGTATATTTTTCTATGTATTTTTCCTCATATGGAATTTTTGTGTCCAAATTCTTCACCAATTGAGATAAATTATTTTTCTCTATTTTTGGTTAGATTTTTATAGAAATAATTTTCTAAAAAAATCACATGGAGAAAATTGGATTTTAGGGTAGTTTAATGAGGTCATTTTCCATACTTTGATCACTTTTTAGGTGAATATTTTCTTCTAAGTGATAGTTATGTGAAAATTAATCTTTACGATAGTTTTTTGCATGTATTGCTAAATTTCATTTAATCATTTTTTTATAAACCATTGAATGCTCCACTAGTGGGTCAAATTTATAATGAAAGGATCCTCAATAAGTTTCAATCGAAAAATAATTTATAAATATTATTGTGTGGATCATCTAAGAAGGGGAAGCATATATTGTTTTTTTTATTTTGGGGTAGCTGAAAAGTTTGCTTAAAAAATGAGACACCAAAAGGAGGTAATGGCAAACAAAAAAATTGTGATAAATTAATTATTTATCAAGTTTGAGGTGTCAAGAAGAGAGATAAATTTAATGCCCAACATAGGGATAATATCCCAAGAATAAGTGTGGGAAAATGGAGAATAAGTGAGGTGAGAAGGAAAGGAAAAGAGGTGTATAATTGGAAAAACACCCAACAACAAGGTTGAGTCATATAAAAAATGAAAAATATGGAAAGAAAGTAAAGAAAAGGTGTCATATAAGGAAGATGAGGGTGATAAAAAGGAGGTATTTGCATAGCATCTAGTAGAGGTAGAAGGAGGAATATTTCCCAAGTGAAAGGAGACTACCCAGCACAAAGGAAAATTTCCATGAGAAGAGACATGGGAGATAGAGAGAAAGGTAAGATGGAAGTAGAAGAGTGTGAAGAAGAAAAAAATAAGTGAATGTAGAATTGCATATGGAAATATTTAATTTCCATGACATAGTTAATGCAAATTTGTATGAAGATGCTATAGAGGAGGTTGCAAAAAAATTGGTGGAGGACAAAATGTGTTGGGTTAAATCCCACAATATGAGGAAGAATGTGGAGTTATACTTGGAGGAGGAAGTAAAGATATAGTGGACATCAATCCATGAAAAGAAGAAGGATTAGAGATTAGACATGATTGAAGAGGATAGAGAAAGTCCCGGCCAAATGTTGGAAGAGGAGAAGGAATAATAATTTCAAGATACTTGTAGTAATGGATTTTGTTACATGTTTTTTACAACCTAAAAAAATGGTTTTACCATCTAACTCCATTTTGTGAGTGCAAGCTCACAAACTTCTTACCTAATGTGTCTGATGTAGGAGCATCTAGATCTACAAGCAATCCTACATTGCACAAAAATAATTTTAGTTTTATTATTAGTTTTGTCTTGCTTTGTGTGTTCTAGTAATCTCTACATTAGTAAACTTCTAATTTGGTTGAATTTGCAAAAATGAAGATTTCACACAAACTCAGTTATAAAGCTCTATTGACAATTTTATGAGGATAGAGACAAATAATTTTATAGAGATGTTTTTATATTTATTTTTCATTATATGGAAACTTTTATATTTAGATTCTTCACAAATTGAGAGAAATTAATTTTCTCTATTTTTGATAAGATTTTTAAAAAAATAATGAATTCTAAAAAAATTCACAAGCTAGAAAAAATTGGGTTTGAGGGGAGTTTCATGAGGATTGTTGGTTTAAATAAATTCTTGTACCTAGTTAATTCATTACTAGGGGACTTAGGGGACTTATTTACATGTAAAGTTTACTTAGGTCCTAGGAGGGAATCTTTCTAGAAGGTGTTAGTTGCCATTAGATCTTATCTTATCTTTT
>VDFB02281492.1:728653555-728728236 GCA_007258455.2 Sequoia sempervirens | reverse complement strand
ATCTATTTCATGTTTGTGGATAGGTGTTAGTTACCTTTTCTTCTTTCTGGTAAAAAGCATACTCACATTTTAATTCATTGCAAATCATACAAAGGTAGTTGTGCCTTCTAAAATAAGCAAAGAGTCGGTGTGTAAATCCTTTCGTCTAACTCAGCTATTAGTTTATTTGTGTCTTTCTTTCTTTGGGCGTTTGTGACTCATTTTTAGAATTATTTTTGAAAGGCATAAATTTGAACCAATAAGAGGTAAAGTTGTTGTCACTGTCCCCAAGCACGCATCAATATCTAGCTCCTTCCCTTAGATGAGAAGGTTAACAGGTCCAAATACAGCCCGTAGGCTCCTATCCACTGACTGGATGTGTGTCGCACTAATCAAGTGGCCTTGAATTGGTAGTCTCAGAATCTTCCATACGTCCTCCAATGTCACCATCATCTCCCCTATTGGGAGATGGAATGTGGATATCTCTGAGCTCCACCGCTCCATCAATTCCATCAGTAAAGGTTTGTGTGCTCTAATGTTGGGATATCCCAACATGTGAAGTAGTCCTGCATGATCAAGTGTCGCGTGATCCTCAGGGGGGTCATCACCTCCAGAGTCACCTCCAAAATGGCTGAGTGTCTCTCTTGCATCCTCAAAGTTGTGAAACTTTGCATCCATACCAACCATTATGTCAGACTTCTTAACACTTCATTGCTATTTTCTTTCTTTTTCATCCATGCCCCAGTTTGGCAAGTTCACCACTGTGTAAGGAAGGTTTTCCTATTCCCCTTTCTAGTGCATTAGCCTATCCAGCTCATGCATCCACCCTTGTGGTTTCTTTTCTTGTGTTTGTGTATTCTACAAGCCCACTAGCCCCTTTCTTGTTTGGGCACATATTCACCCTTTTTATCCCTAGAGGTGAACTCGCATTTGCCACTTCTCCCATATGGGCGTTTGTGCACTCACCCCTATGTCTTTTCTTCCAAAGTGGTGAATTCGCATTCGCTTGTCTTCTCAAGGGGCAGACTTGCATCCTCCTATTTCCCTTTTGGGTAGATTCGCGTATGCCCTTTCTCTTGACAAGAAATTTCACAGTCGCTTTTCCCCTTAGCCATCTACCCCTACGTTGTGTAGGTTCACCCTTTCCAGAGAGAGGGATTTGGTAATCGCCCCTCTCCCAGCATATCCACCCCTGCGAGATATGCACCTGCCCCATCCCTCACCAATTTTTTGGATGGGTGAATGCGCTTGGCTGGAAGGGTGAATCTTTCCTTCCATGGTGAACCCGCTTCCCTAGCTGCCCACCTAAAAAATTAAAACATGTGCTAAAAAATTCAAATGAAATCACAAAGTACGGATTTGAATCCTACCTAGAAGGGTGCTTCTCACTCGTAGTAGTAATCCCTCACCTCATCTCCAAGTGGTGGTTCAGCTTGTCATTTCCCTCCATGTCACTCATGTTGTCATCCATCGCTATCGCTCTATCTCTCGTTCAATCATGTGATGCCAAGTGTGCAAATGAAAATTAGGTGAATAATGAATTTTCAAATTTACTATTTATAATTTTCATTTTTGACCCTATTTAAGCTTTTAATTTTTGGGTAATTTCTACCCTTTAATTAACCTTTTTTAATCCATTTCCCCCTTTTCTTCCAAGGGCTTCCATTTGCACCCTGTGTGTCAATTTTCTTTGGTTCAAAAGACATTCTTAATGGTTTTTGGTGCTCTATCATGTTGTACCCTCTATTTCTCCATATCAACAAGTCACTCGGGGCCCCTTTTCTTTCCCATTTTCCCTCTCAAGGGGCCATACCCTACCATATTTCTGCTTTCTTCCTTCCTATCCATTTTTTTGCGATACTAGGGCATCATCTAACATTCCTTTCTTTTATCGAGTCATTTGTATTTTATTTTTCTTTGAAACATTGTTATTCTAATAGTATTTTGAAGAGGGTAAAAATGCACACCTAAATTTGACCACTCCCATATGGTCAAATTCACCTTCGCATTCCTCTATCTTGCACCCTTAATCCATGTTAATTAAATAAGTTTTTGAAATTAAAAGCAGAAAATAAGGGTGTCATCCCAATAGAACAAGGCCCAGCAAGCCAACAACAAAGAGAATGAGAATAGCAACAAAACAAGGGTGCAGACCCTTAGAACAAGGCCCTATGGGCCATCAACAGTAGACGAACATCACAATGACAATAGAGAAACAAACAACACATGGTCATAGATGATTAAGAGTGATAGGAAACCAAGGACCCAAAGCAGTCCAATCCAAAGACAGACTTACAACCCATTCCTGGCACGAAACCAAAAGCAACCAAACACATAAAACCAACACCCTAAAATAGCAAGATAGTAACGGACCTTCCATTGAGAAGGATACAAACCATCTACAAAAACAAACCTACAGTAGATCTTCCACTCAAAAAAGACAAACCAGAGCCAAATGTATTCTCAACCACAAAGGGGTAAGAATCACCATTTGTAGCAAAGGAACATTCTTCCAGAAGCACCAACCACCTAGACACCAACCCCAAGACCTCCTCAATAGGTTGGGGCTCCCCTCTATAGGAGAGGAAGAGGTGGGGACCAAGCCTACCAACAGAACCTCCCACCTAAGCAAGCACACTCCACCTTAATAGGAATTTGTAACCCACCAAACCAATAATCACCAGCTCCACCTCAATAGGAGCAGTATTCACCTTAATAGAACACCACAATTGTAGGAGGAAAGCAGGAATGTTAGTATGATAGTACCAAAACTCCTCCCAAGGAATCCAAGTGGAAGAACCAATAGGAAGAATAGCAAAGGCCTCCCAGCCCACAACATAACCAACCCAAAACTCCATATGACCATCAGTTCCATCTATAGTTGAAGCACCATCCATCTTTAGGGGCACCCAACAAAGAAAGGGTTGGATTCCCCTCCCAAGTCCACAACCACCACCCTAAACAGGAGCAAACTCCACCTCAAAAGGAGCCAGAATTTGAGGAACCGGAGGGAGAAGAACAAACACAACCACCAACCAAGCAACCATCTCATAGCACCATCCTCCCCAAAGAAAAATAGGGTAGGGACACCAAAACCTCCAAACTATAGAGAAATGATTACACAAACGGACCATCCCCAGAATATAATTATGCGGAGCAACCATCTCCACTCCAACACCATCGTTAGCCACAGGACCTAGAAACCCCCCAAGCAAGGGAGAAAAATAGACACCCAACTCCCACAATGAGTAGAACTCCAGACCACCACCAAGACCCCCGCTCCAGGAGGACCCATCATCGTGAAGTGCCAACAAGATCAATAGAACATGAGCTATATCATTTAGAAAATCCCCTGTAGGAGTCGAGCCCAAATAGTGCCAAAACCACCAGCTCAAAGCCAAAACTATCAACAAAGAATTTGCAGAAGGAAATCCTTTCCCATCCAGCACAAGACACAAAGCACAATCAAAACTATATCCACTCACCAAGCTAACACACAGCACCAACCTAACCACCCAAGTCACCCAACGCAACCCCCAAGAAAGGCTTGGTAGAAGATAAGCAAGGTGAGAAAAAGCCACAAACCGAAACCCATCACAAGTAGGAAGACCCCACAACACGAGGCTAGAGATCAAGAAGAGGAGAGGAGGACATCCTCCACCCAATCCAAGCACAATCGACATCCCCACAAATAGGTTAGCCATTAGAAAATAACCTAGCATCCAAACACCAAGAGGAAGGACAACCTCAAAAGCGTCGAACAACCCCCCAGACACAAGGAAAAAAAAGAAGAGGCAAGACACCCCAAGCTAAACATGCCCCCACACACACCTGGACTAACCACCAGCATCATGAGAAAAGCTAGCAGCACCCACTTCTGAGAGGAAACCATAGAAGCCACCAAAGTCTTCTCAGCAAACACTATGGCAGCCCGCAATAGGGCTACAACCACATAAAACTGCACAAGCTCAAGCCCAATAGGCACAAGGAACGAACCTAGCTCCAAAGAAGGCCACATAACCAACTCTTTGTATAAATCTGAAACTAGCATAGGGAGTAGGTTTCCCACACCAAAGAGGTTGTTAGGGACAAGAAAAAGCATTCTCAAATGAACAGCCACCAAACGGCCATCAATCTGCAACCCCCAACTAGGATCCTCATCAACGACAGACTCCCCTACTTCTACGCCCTCAGAATAATTCAAACTACCCCCTCCACATCATTTCCCACTCGACATTGCCATCTTAAACAATAAGTCTTTTAATTAAATAAGTTATTATTTGATCAATATTTCATTTTAGCCTAATGTCCCCTAAGGTATTTAATCTATTAATCAAATACTTTACCTCATCCCTCTCTAAATTAAATAAAGTTTTAATTTATTTAATTTAGTCACTTTATCTAAATGAATTAAATCAATTTTTAATTCATTTGAGATTCTCTCTCCTCATGTCAACATCCTCCATGATCCCCTTTTAGTCTAGATTAATCTAATTAATCTATGATTAAGGTGTGAACATCCCTAATCATCATTAGGGTCACATCCTCCATAATTTTCCACTTGCCCCTAATCTTTCATTATCCCATCTAATCCTGCATTTGCACAACCTTAATCACTAATTTAGGCTAACCTAATCTTCATGCCATTAATAGCATGTGTCCTTAGTCAACCATTATTAAATGATTTCTCATTTTGGAGAAGGCATCCTCTTCCCCATGTGAATTTAAAATTCACATTTATTCCCCCCATGCATTTTAAGGAATTTTTAATTCCTTCTCCCATCCCCATGAGGATTTGTGAGGAATTTTTAATTCCTCACATGTCCTCTCAAAGTACATCTATACAAAGACCTCCTTTATGAGGAGATATTTTCCATTCCCAAGGTACACCCTAGTACCTCCACTTCATCTCCTCTTGTCCACCTCATCTGACACATGTTAGCATGAGATGGCCTGTGAGTTCTCAACTCACCCTAGCCCTTGATCTCCTCCACCTTGGATGCATCTCAACCATCCATTGGTTTAGAGGCATTTCCCCTAAAAATAGTGGATTTTCTCTCATTTGATCATCAGTCTAACAATCACTAAGCATGCATTCAACCAAGCCAACTTTCATGTACTCACACAACCAAGTATCCTCCATTGTTGCAGCATCTTAAAGCCATCATATTGCATCTAATCAATTACCCACATCCACCATTGCAATCTACATCATCTTAGCTTCATTTTCCACTAGGATTTAATCCATTTTGTCAAAGAATGAGCATACAAATCATCAATAAAAGGGCCAACCAAAGGAGACAACTCAAGCAAGTTAATATTGGTCTTTCATTGTTCATTTTGTTTGGGTTAAACTAGGCTAATCTTGAGTGTTTTGTTTGTGTCTTCTTACTTGCATTTCCATTGTTTTTTGCATTCTTAGGCTAGAATTCACTTGCACACAATATGAATTCATTCATGCTCTCCTCATCTTGTCCCAAGATATCTACCTCACGAGGACATGCATTCGTAGGTGAAGGATCATTATCAGACACACAACTTGAAACATCCACCAAGGATTTCAAAGAAGTCAATATCTTACCAAAACATTGAGCCATAATGATTATATGATGCTTTTACTAAGGTTCAAATTGTTATACAATAGGTGACTAGAAAACAGACAACAAATCCAGATAGAGAATTTTGAGAATCTTTGTCACAAAAATCTAAGCCAAAAAGGTAGGACTATGGTGCCTAGGGCACCTATGTCCTAGGATAGTTTTTTGAATGGCTATTGTATTGTCTAAGGTTTCTATGTCTATGTGTAAATAGGTTTGACAAAATAATTTTCTAGATTTTGCTCAATTTATGGTTATGTAATTCAAAATGCAAGTATGCAACAATGTTGAAAATTATTGAACAATAAATGATAATTGTAAATGTTATTTCTAGATTTAAGATGCAAAAATTAATTGATTCTAATATGCTCAATCTAAAAATGATGGTATGAATATGATTTTTGAAAGAAACTAATGCAATTTTCACTTTTTAACTATATGCAAGATGTGTAACACCTCTCTAAACCCAGGCTAGTAAGATTGCATTTTGATTTTGATTTGATATTTTAAATGTTGAATGTTATTATAATGAAGTTAGATATTGTTGATTAAGTGAAAAGTTATCATGATTAGTTATGATGATGTAATTAATTGATATATATATGGTAGTTAACTATGGTCATGATGTAGTATGTGCTTTAGTTATGTATATATGTATATGTGATGTGTATGTTACAGGTACCAAGTATCGACTCCACCTGGCTTCACAGGTTTGAGCATACCTTCTCTAACGATGGTTAACAGGAGATAGCACATTGGCCAACCCTTGACCTAAACTCTTATCGTTGTACCCAGTTGGGTATGATCTGTCTTTGATGAATTAGTGAAAACCTCGGATACCATGATTGGTCACGTTCCGGAAAACCTTAATCCCTTGTGGTCGGCATGTGAAGAGTGTCTGAGCTTTTGAGTTAAATTACATTTTTCCATAAATTTTAATTTAGGAAATGCATTTTATGATTAAATGGGGGAATTTAATATTTAAAGGATAATTGGGCTTATGTGTATTTTGTTTGACCGTAATTTTATGACTTGTGTGATTAAATTTATTTAGGAAATTATAAGCATTATTTTATTATTTAATTTTAAGTTGTGCTTATAAAGACCTAAATTACGATTTTAATGTTGAATGCTGATTTATGTTATAAATTGAATGTTTAAAATTATATTTTGGGAAAAGAAGGAAATGATATAAATTAGTATATATTAAAAGATAATTTTAATATGGTCTTTCAAAAAAGTGAAATGGGAAAAAGAGTTTTAAAAGAGAAAAAGGGAATTCATTTGGCTGTAGCATATTTTGGGAGAGAAATGTGAGGGAAAAACCCTTTTTTTTGCTAAAAATTTGATTTGTTCATTGTGGGAGTAATTGGGCATGAAATTTCATGGGATCAGTTGCATTTGGATAGGAATGGGGAATGGAAATGATGGCTGCGATTTCGTGTGCTCTCGTGACTTGTGTGCAAACTTCTTCTCACATGAATTTTTTGCTTGGGAATTGAGGTATTTTATCATTTATTCCTATTTAGTTGATTTTAAAGAGTTTAAATGATTCTAAATGCATTGGTAGTATGTTAGAATCATTATGTGAATTTTATTTGGATAAAATTGATAGAGAATAATTGATTTTGTGAAAATTTTGAGAATTTTCCCAAATATGGGGTTGTCATGCCAAATTTTTAATTGGAGGAACAAATTGTTGTTTTTATGTTAAAAGAGTGTTGTTGGGAACATTTAGATCAAACGGGTATTCTTACATTTTTTATTTTCGAATTTTAAAAATTTCAAGCTTTTTCAAGCTCCATCAATGGTGAAACCTGGTTTTTTGTGAAAATTGGGTTTGGTTTAAAACAAATGGTTTTTTTTTTATGTTAAAAGTGTGTTTTTGGGCATATTTAGATCAAAAGGGTATTCTTACAATTTTGATTTTTGAACTTTGAAATTTCAAGCTTCATCAATGGAGGAACCTAGTTATATGTGAAAATTTGGACTTTGTTTAAAAGTTGAATTTTGAGAATATTATTGCATATTATAATAGGTAATGATAGAAAATGTATATGAATTATTTGAATGGAATCTTTTCGGATCCGTTTGCTTGTTTAAATTTTTAATTTGCTATTTTAGTGTAAAAATGTGAATAGTGTCATAAGAGATGTGAATGTCTTGTGTTTTTGGATGTGAATTCCATTGTGAGCTGCACTATTGTTTTGGCTATATTTCCTTGTTTGTATGGAATGGGATGAACCCTAGGACTAGGTATTAGAGTGATTCATAGAATTCATTTATAGTTTATTGGATACCCCTGCATGCCTTTAGTGCTCTTATAGGCTAAGGATGGTTCGGAAGACATGCCCGCTCATGGAGCGTGGGAATTGTGTAGTTGTGCATTCTTGTTGTATGAAAGGATGCCAAGTTTCTTTCATGCCATTTATTTGGGCACACGTTATGACTCTCCATATGCTTGCACTCTAGCATCTAGATCCTATTTTGAGTAGCACCCGGAAGATGTATGTTCCTTCCTCTTTTGGCATTGAGTTTGAATACTATATTCATGTCTTGTGGAATGGTTTGTATGTCATTTAATTCCTTTTATGAGTGATTTGAATATTAATTGCAATGTATTGTATTTCATTGATTCCTCTTATGAGTTACTTGTGTGGCATGTGCATTTCATGTGTGAGTAGTTTGTATGCCACGTATTCCATGTGTTGGAATGTTCTCTTAATTCATGATGATGCATTAAATGATTTATGTAGTTGCATGAATTCTACTCTTCTCCTTGTGTGAATTGAGTTGCTTTGACATATGTGTTATCCACCCCTAATTGGGTTGCCTAGCCTTATCTTGAATGAAGTGTATTCATTGTGATTGGCATGTGTGTAAGCCTTTACCTTGTGCTTGAGTCTTGCTTGAGTGTTTGGGCCATGTGACTATCTCCATGAGCACTGCGGGGTGGACCTGAGGGTACCACATGGTTGGGTGGTGTTGCAAACCACCATTAGGAACCGGAGATCTTGGTGTGGTGGATCTACTTCATGTTTGTATGCCTCATTCTTTTGTTCTCTCATGTCTCTTTCTCTTCATGCTTTCTTATTAGTGTAAAGGTTATAAATGGATAATTCAAGGACCTTAAGTCCTAATATTTTAATTTTAATATTGTTATGATGCAAAGCAAGAGTATTTCAAAATTCAACTTATTAGAACATATTTCACAACAATGGGTTTCAACTCATTTACCCATTCTACAAGGCAACTTTCTTGACAATTTCCTTGATTTAAAGACACCAAAATAGAGTTAAGGCACAAAAATTCTTGTAGAATCAGAAAAACACATTAAAAAATAGCAAATTACTGATTTAAAACCATTTCCCAACTTTGACAACTCAAAAATGTGAACTTCTAAAAGTAGATTGTTCAAATCAGCATTTAGGCCCATTTAGACCCCTTCAATAAGAAAATTTACATTTCCCAAGCCATTTCTCTTTGTTACCACTTCATACAAGTATAAATAGGTCTTAAAAACCATTAGGAACCTTCACCCAACCTTTGTTAATGTTATTTTAACAAACCCTAGCTTTAAACCACCATTTTCATGCAAAATTGACACAAAATCACTCTTTTCCAGCCTAGGGCCTCCTTGAAACCTTATCAAAAATTTACATACACCCCTGTAACTTTGTAATCTCCAATAAAATGTTAAAATATACCTACAAACCAATTTTTAAGAGTTTTCAATGGTGGAAACTTAAGATATGAATTTTTCTTCAAAATTGGAACCTTCATTTCTGAACAGGGCTGCTGGGAAGATTCGACCATTAGACCACTTAAACGACCTTTTAAAAATTTTTGGTAAAAACATAAAACTTCATAAATTGAATTATCTTTCCATACATATAAGTTTCAGGGCCATAATAAACTGTAAAATCCTGTACAACTCTCTGGAACAGCAGATTTCACTAAAAAAACATAGAAAAATGGAACTTTCATTTTCTTCATTTCACCAAAATCTTCAACTAACCTTGAATTCGACCATACACATTGTTTATAATCCTTGAACATCAAAACCAACCTATCTAACTGACCCAAACCAACCTCCTAACTATTTGACTCCACCATTTGCACTTTTTTGCTTTTTTACAATATAACAACTTTTTACAAAATATGCATTTTTTGCATTTTTGACTCTAAAGACCCTCCAAACAATTAAAATGCTATTAGATAGTCCCAATGGACCCTAAAAAATATAAATCCATTGACTCTTATTACAAATTTGAAAATTGACTCTTCATGTGCCATTTAACAACATTTGGCATTTTTTGCAAATTAGACAAAATGACTACATAACTTATCCAAATACCTATAAAATGACTCAAATACATTAAGATGGTCTTGAAAGACCTTATTGAATGACCCCTAAGCACTCTTTAAACATTATTTTATATATTGGCCTCATGGAGGCTTGAATGCAACAAGGTGCTCTGCACCTTGTTATGGGACCTTCCTCATGAAGGATTTTGTAATCAAATAATAATGAGAATAGTAGTATGTTTGATTAGTTTAGATTTGGTGACTTGGTGTGGGTGCCAAGCACATGTTTATTGTTGTATTTTCCTTTCTAATTTTTGCAAATTGGTTGAATGATTATAGGAATCTCATTTGGGTTTTAAAATGAATTTAGTATCCTTTGTTATCCTTTTCTTGTGTTGTGCGTGTTTTTACGTGTCTGGGAGGGTTTTGCAAGGGCTCGGGTTGTGTATTTTCCTTCTTTTTGTAATCTGCAATCGTCGTTTTCTGTTTTGGTCTATGTTGTTGCTGCTATAGTTCCGGCGCATTGGCACTTTCTGTTTGTTGTTCTGTGTCATTGTTGCAAAGTTCTGGAGCAACAAGTTCCGGAGTAGCAAGTTCTGAAGCAAGAAATTCTAGAGCAGCAGGAAGTTTCAGAGCAGGCAGTTCTGGAGTAGGAAGTTCCAGAGCAGGGGGTTCCGGAGCAAAATTTATGGACCTATTATGTTTTCTCATGTTCATATTTTCTCTGGAGGGTGGATTAGTCCTCTCCTTTGGGTTGTGTTTGGCCATGCTTGGCCATGTAAGTTGTCGATATATTGTATTGTACACTTCTTTTTGTGTAAGTTAATCTTTATGTTATCAAAAAAAAATTATCTTGTCCTCTTTTGGCTTTTACCCTTCGAGGTTGCGTAGTGGGATGTTACAAGATGCCTACATGTATGCAATTTTTTTTCATATTTTTAATGACCTAATGTAGATTTATGAATACAATTTAAATGTAGATTTGAGCTAAAATGACTGAAATAAACCCTATCACAACCTATTATGCAATATGATATGCATTTTTTGAATTTTTATGCCTTTATGATGCAAAAATTAATGCTTAATTGAAATTTTCAAAATAATGCAATGCTAAACCTAGATCTAGGATGCAATGCTTCAACTTCTAGAAGGTATATAATGTTAATAGGTCAAGCTCACCAAAATGAAATGTAGGGAAAGGGAAACCTTTGATTTTTCACCTTAGGGTTTGACACCTTTCCCTAAATATTTCATTAATAGTGAGTGAGATGGAATGGATATGCAAAGGTGGAATGTGGGTTTGATGGATTTGGAAAAGGTATGTGATTGACTTACAACCTGATAGGTGATTCAACTAGCCCTTAACCAAATCTAGAAATGTCCTAAAAATGAAATCAATGATTCAATTGGCTTAATGATGCAAATAACCACTTTAACATAGAAATAGTAGATCTGAAATGTCATGGGAGAAATTGAAGTACAAGAATAGATTGAGAAGTACACTATGCACCTGTGGTATAAATTTGAACCTGATTTTTTAGGATGTTTCCTCCAGGGGTGTCACTATGATATTAGGTCTTTTTTAGACCTATTTTCACAGTCCTCTAATGTTGGATCTAAAATTCTATTTCCTATCTGCAAACTTTTTAGATCATTTTCAAATATTTTTATAAGTGATTTTTCATGATTTGTCAAGGCCTAGGGTTTCGATGGCAACAATGAATAATTGACCTTCAATCTTCTTCAGAATTAAAATCTACACATTCAAAGAGAGAGGAAGAGTTGTGACATTTAGGGACTTGCCTTAGTCAAACCTCGTGTTAGTGTTTCCACTTCCACAATGGCAATGTCAATGATAAATGGATAAATGATAGGAAGGAATGATGAAATCACAAAGTGTTGCAACTCACCACCCTTCAATGGCTTCCCTGAAGGACTGAAGTCATACACATCACTTCAAGGTCTTGATCTTGCTTTCTTGATTTGCTTGAATGGATTGAATTGTTTGAATTGCTTGGAGACCTACAAGGGTTATCATTCACAAACAATATGAAAACATAAACATGAACAAACTCACATACACTTTGGCATGATGTTGGATCTTGAATTGTTGTAATAAATTTGTAATGGCTACTCTTAACAACTTGATAATTCGTCGGACCTATTTACTCTTGTAATAACTATGTATTTATATGCTCTTATTCTAATTTTCTAAAAATTAAATCCTAACAACTGACTTTATACATTTGAATTTCAAATAATAAAATTCCAACACCGAAATATTTGAATTTGGAGCCAAAATATCCCTTGGGACATAGGCACCCTAAACGCTAGTGTCCCAACCCTATTTTTTGGAAATTAAAGTGTCGGGAAAAAAGTATTAAATGAGAGAATTTTATGCTTGCAAATTGTCAAAAAATGTTTAAAATAAGTTGTAGAATGCATAATTTTGGAAATTAAGTGCTTAATTAGGTCCAATAATTTAAATGGAAGGAAAACATAGTGTGAAATTGCCAAGGGTGACAATTTACAACGCTACATAAATAAAATACATGTATGTAACACACACAAAGAGAGACACAAAACCAATCTCAACAACATGGGCATCTAAGCCCATAGATGATCTTGCATCACCCAAAAATATTTTCATTTTTTTATTTATTTTATTTTTTTAGGAATCTCTCTACATCGAGAAACTTCTAATTTGATCAAATTTTCAAAAAAGAAGATTTCACCCAAACATAGTTATAAAGCTCCACAATCAATTTTATGGAAATAATTATCTTTTAGAATCCTTTAGGTATGGAGCCAAATCCTTTTATAAGTATATTTTTCTATGTATTTTTCCTCATATGGAATTTTTGTGTCCAAATTCTTCACCAATTGAGATAAATTATTTTTCTCTATTTTTGGCTAGATTTTTATAGAAATAATTTTCTAAAAAAAATCACATGGAGAAAATTGGATTTTAGGGTAGTTTAATGAGGTCATTTTACATACTTTGATCACTTTTTAGGTGAATATTTTCTTCTAAGTGATAGTTATGTGAAAATTAATCTTTACGATAGTTTTTTGCATGTATTGCTAAATTTCATTTAATCATTTTTTTATAAACCATTGAATGCTCCACTAGTGGGTCAAATTTATAATGAAAGGATCCTCAATAAGTTTCAATTGAAAAATAATTTATAAATATTATTGTGTGGATCATCTAAGAAGGGGAAGCATATATTGTTTGTTTTCTTTTGGGGTAGCTGAAAAGTTTGCATCAAAAATGAGACACCAAAAGGAGGTAATGGCAGACAAAAAAATTGTGATAAATTAATTATTTATCAAGTTTGGGGTGTCAAGAAGAGAGATAAATTTAATGCCCAACATAGGGATAATATCCCAAGAATAAGTGTGGGAAAATGGAGAATAAGTGAGGTGAGAAGGAAAGGAAAAGAGGTGTATAATTGGAAAAACACCCAACAACAAGGTTGAGTCATATAAAAAATGAAAAATATGGAAAGAAAGTAAAGAAAAGGTGTCATATAAGGAAGATGAGGGTGATAAAAAGGAGGTATTTGCATAGCATCTAGTAGAGGTAGAAGGAGGAATATTTCCCAAGTGAAAGGAGACTACCCAGCACAAAGGAAAATTTCCATGAGAAGAGACATGGGAGATAGAGAGAAAGGTAAGATGGAAGTAGAAGAGTGTGAAGAAGAAAAAAATAAGTGAATGTAGAATTGCATATGGAAATATTTAATTTCCATGACATAGTTAATGCAAATTTGTATGAAGATGCTATAGAGGAGGTTGCAAAAAAATTGGTGGAGGACAAAATGTGTTGGGTTAAATCCCACAATATGAGGAAGAATGTGGAGTTATACTTGGAGGAGGAAGTAAAGATATAGTGGACATCAATCCATGAAAAGAAGAAGGATTAGAGATTAGACATGATTGAAGAGGATAGAGAAAGTCCCGGCCAAATGTTGGAAGAGGAGAAGGAATAATAATTTCAAGATACTTGTAGTAATGGATTTTGTTACATGTTTTTTACAACCTAAAAAAATGGTTTTACCATCTAACTCCATTTTGTGAGTGCAAGCTCACAAACTTCTTACCTAATGTGTCTGATGTAGGAGCATCTAGATCTACAAGCAATCCTACATTGCACAAAAATAATTTTAGTTTTATTATTAGTTTTGTCTTGCTTTGTGTGTTCTAGTAATCTCTACATTAGTAAACTTCTAATTTGGTTGAATTTGCAAAAATGAAGATTTCACACAAACTCAGTTATAAAGCTCTATTGACAATTTTATGAGGATAGAGACAAATAATTTTATAGAGATGTTTTTATATTTATTTTTCATTATATGGAAACTTTTATATTTAGATTCTTCACAAATTGAGAGAAATTAATTTTCTCTATTTTTGATAAGATTTTTAAAAAAATAATGAATTCTAAAAAAATTCACAAGCTAGAAAAAATTGGGTTTGAGGGGAGTTTCATGAGGATTGTTGGTTTAAATAAATTCTTGTACCTAGTTAATTCATTACTAGGGGACTTAGGGGACTTATTTACATGTAAAGTTTACTTAGGTCCTAGGAGGGAATCTTTCTAGAAGGTGTTAGTTGCCATTAGATCTTATCTTATCTTTTGACTTTTAGCACATGTTTCTTAGGTAGTTATGATATGTTGTCACATGACATAGGATTAAGACACTTGTCATAATCTTGTTTAATCATATGTCTCACCTTGGATGTATATCCAAGTGGTCTCATATGTAAATCATAACAATTGTCATATTGAATTCTTGGATAATCAATTCCATTCCAATCTTGAGCATTGCATATTGATCTCTCTTGTGCTTTCATGATGTTCCTAGATCTTGGGTGGCTATAATCTTCAACCAAATCTTCAATGGTGTAGATTTATTCTATGCAAAATTTTACATGGTACCAAAGCTTGTGTGATTGCTTCTTGTTAGTCTTTATTGAGAGATCTAGGTTATAAATCTTGGTAGATCTCAAAAGTTTGAGTATGCTCTTCTCTTGCACCAAATGATGATCTGGAGAATTAGAAAATCTTGAAAGAGATACCAAATTACGGGGTTTCCTCTTTTTGGCTTTATATTATAGGTTCAAATCAGAACATGTTGCAAAATTGAGCTTACCATTGAGTTCAGAGGGTTTGAGAAAGTTTTTTTTTTTTTTCATCTGAATCAAGCATATGAGGCCAGATCTATGAGGGTTTGAAGTTGAAGTATGGTTTCCAAATCCATAAGGTAGCTATAATTTTGGAGCATTTTGGGTCAAAATAAACCCTCATGTCATGTCTAGGAGGCCCAAAAACCCCAAGATCGATTGTAAAATCATGAAAATCCAAGCACTTCACCCAAAGCCTAAGGAAAAAGATCACCCCTTCGGTCATTCGTACGATCGTACATGGTCACTTCATAATTGTAGGTTGAAGGAAAATTGTATGAGTCACAAAAAAAAATTGCAAGGAAAATATTTAGTCAGGGGTGAAATTTTAATTTTTTTGAAAGTTTAATTTGGAAATATTTTAAGATTAAAATAAATAAATAAATCTATGGGTTTTAAGACTGCAAGAAACCTAGAATCATAGAGTACAACTGCAGGTACCTTCCCCACCTATTTGTGCCATGTGGTGCTACCAAATTCATCTAGAATGGGCCACACCCACCTAACTAATGAAAAATATAAAGTGGAAAAATAATCCAGAATATTCTAGATTCCTCACTAGCTACCAAAGAATTGAAAATATACTGACTTCCAAGAATATTCCACTAAGGGCATCTTCGTTGAATATTCTTGCAAGATTTTGTTGACTCGGGGCAACTATGATGGGCTCTAATCCATCAAATTTAAATAGGGGTTTTTCTGATGTCAACCCTACATCAACATGACATCAGCAATCCATTTAGATTTTCTCCCCCCTCTCCAATGCAATTTTTATTTTGGGTGGAAAAATTCAATGCTCATAACTCAGTCATGCGACCTATACTTTTCTTGAGCAATTTTTTTTACTTGGGATAGAATTTCATGCTCTTCATAGTGGTGCAACTATTTTTTTTTTTTTTTGTACTTAGGTTTTCCAGAAATTATAGATTCTCACAGGTGTTGTTGAGCAATTCTCATTTTTCAAAACTTTTGAGGCTCCGTTTTTTCTCCGTTTTGGGTGAATTTTTTTTGAAAGTGCATAATTTTTCATGTACTTTCTAGTGGTATGATCACATTGATCCCATTCTATGTAAAAATATTTCTTTGAGCTTGTGGCCAAATTTAGCAGTCTATATGCACTAAGATCAAGTCCACTTCACTTTTGTTGGCAAGTGGCACCTGTAATCGCACTAAGTATAAATTTCCAACCTCATATCTTCTTGCTAGGGGGTTTTGTGATTGAGTAATTTGGGGGGTAATATTTTTCTTTTTGTGGTTTATGCCTCTTGATTGGTCTATTGTGTGACTAAAATTGAGGAATTTAATATGGGAATCAAAAACATCCTGCTATAATAAGGTTAAATCGATGGAACTTTAAGTCTTGGTGAGATGGAATCCTAACACATTGTAGGTGGCTTAATATTTTTCCATATCTCTATGTACTAATTCCTAAACCTTCATCAAAATGGAAGAGAGTTGTGTGGGACATAAAAATAGAACATATCCTAGGAGAAATTGGTTGTAGTTGTGATATTGATACTGTGCCGCCAAAAAATGTATAGTTGACATTTTTACGCTCACTTGAGTCTTTCTAATGGACTTTGGCTTTATTTTTTATGTGTTTAATGTTGTAATGTAATCAAAACATTCACATTAGGTCCTAAACATTCAAATTATGGCATCTTGTGAAGGTGTTGTGAAGTGTTGTAAAACATTTCTACACTTTTCTAGACTCTATTCATTGCAATTCACCTAAAAATCACCTTTCCATCACTTATTAAGTCCTATTTTGAAGTGTTGTAAAGTCTTGTAAGAAGATTTCACACTTTTCTATGCTTAATTTCAATATTTACACCTTTCTTATGCTTTATTAGACCCCTTAATGTACTTTTCGACCATTTTCCAGTGTGTTTTTGAGAATATTCCCATTGGACAACTTTTAATGCCTCAAAATTCCCTACACCCACTTAATTTGATTAAGTGGGACTAAGTCACCAATAGGAGTGACTTAGTCCTTTTTGGCACAAAACTCAAAATAATTTTAAAATTCTAGTGGGAATTTTTCCTCTAGCCCTTGAGGTTGGCCTATGATGTGTTACTTTTGGGAAGTTTTAATAAATTCAGGTATAAATAAGTGATTTTCTCCTTATTTTACATCTACAATATCCTCATACACTCTCCTAATTCACAAGTACTCAAGCACTCATCAAGTTATTCATAAGAATTCAAGCAATTAAACATTATCAAGTCAATCTATTGGAACACTTCATTGCATATCTTCAAATTTTGAGCATTAAAGGTGTGGTAAGTTTATGAAAATTTAATTTTATCTATTTATCATACTCTTTTCATTTCATTTCATTGTTTAGGGTTTGATTACCAAAGTGGGGTTTGACCAAGGCAAACCCCTATTCTCTAACCCTCAACCATTTTTCCCCTTTTGCATGTGTAATTGTAGACTTTTGTATGAATATTTATCAAAAAATTAGGTGTTTAAAGGTGGCCAACAAGTCTACAAATTCAATCAAGTCAACACAACCCTAGTTCAAGCTTGGAGAGGCTTTCTACCCCATTTTCTACAGAATCAAGTGTGGACACCTGTCAGAAAAGAAAGTGCAAACCTGAGACTTCTAGATTTTGTCCCAAATTTCTTGAGATTTGTAGGAGGACTAAGTCACCACTCATGGATAATTAGTCTCACTTCTAGGCCTGGAAACTAATTTTGACATTTTTGGATACCCATTTAGTAGATTCTCATTCTAGCAAAGTTTCCCGAAACTGGGACTAAGTCGCCCCACCTGGCGTAAGTGTCCTACTCAGCATTTTTAGTCAATTTTTTAGGTTTCCAAAATCTCCCAACATCAAGCTTCAGATTCTAGGTGCTCCTCTTTGATTTTTTTCTGTTATTTCATCATTTAGCTGCATTTTTAGGCATTTCTGCATATCACATTGTGTTTTCTAGCACTTTACATTTTCTAAGTTTTGCATCATTAGATCACTTCATTTTCAGATCAGAGCATTAGGACATCTTAATTAGGCATAATAAATTTCATTTACATAGACTTTGAATGTAAACCCTTGCATTTTGGACCCCATCCAATTCCCTTTCTCCTTTTTAGGTGAAAACCCCTAGGAGGATCAAAGCATTGTGAGGGCAATCCAAAATAATCATTTACAAATACACAAATGGCCACTAATGTTATTGAGGTCTCTCATAACCTAATGACCAGAATTTGGGAGATGTATGGAGATTTGAATGAACCTCCATTCTTAGAGGATCCTGTTGTGGATTTTCTTGTTCCACTTGTAAAGTTTCAACCTATTGATGATAAAACAACTAATATTCTTGCTCATTGTGAAAGGTTTGGTAGTTTTGACGATACAAAACCTTCTTCTCCTCCTCCTACAAAGACATATATTGAGACTTCAGTTTCTATGGTTCCCAAACCAAATTTAGAGGGTTCATCTTCTTCATCTATGAGTCAACATATTAAGGCCGAGGACTCTTCTAATCCAACATTGGCATAATCATCTAGCATTCTTCACCATTTTTTGAGGACACAATGGTGGATGATAGGTGTGGTCAAATTACATGCATTGAGATTCCATATCCTTCATCTACTATTGTACCTAAGGATGCTTGTGTTTCCATAGCTTTGGCTCCTTGTGATTCAGTGCAACAAGACATACATCATCTTCCAAAAATGGCTACTTGGGATGAGTACTTGACATACATTGTTGGTTTGTTTTGTGAGTCTCGTATTTCATAATTTTGAGACATCATTGATTACTTTGATCTTCTCTTTGATGGATATGATCCTTCTTAAGTTGTTGCGAGGGAACACTCTGACCCTCTTGTTCATTCTCTACATGATCATACTTTGCAATTTGACATGAGTGTGGATTCTTTTGGATATAATTTGGGGGATGCTTCTTTTTCTTTAGAGGAGGTATCCTTGTCTTTGGATTGTGTTCAACAATCATTTCTAGGAGATTCTAGAATGTCTTCTTTTGTAGTGTGGCCTAGAACACCTATTTGGAGGGTGACAGCTTTCCGCATCAACATGGAGACACTTGAGCATTCCTCAAAAACATCATCCACCATCTATCTTGCCTCATCCTCCTTTCAAGAATGGGAAGGAATCCTACATGCTATCTTGGTTTTGTTTCTTCCTAAGGGGAGGAACGTTGTTTGATACTTTTTTATCATCTTAAGGATTCAATGTCAAGCATCTACCATCATTGTAGGAGGCTCAACATTGAGAAGGGATTGCATGGTCTCTCTTCTTCTTCTCTCTTATGGGGGGACTTTTTCCTTGAATGGGTTTGTGTCCTTCTCATTCTTCACTGAGCGTTTTTGTATTCCATCTCTCTTTTGGAGAGGATTTTTTTCCCATTGGGTTTTCTCCTTTTCTCCATTTGTGAGAGATTGCATTTTCATTTGTACATGGGTACCTAACATGGCCTCGTATTTGGGACCCATATTTGTGTCATTTGCATAATAATTAGCTACTCCCTAAGTTGCACTTAAGGGGGGTGTTGGTGTAAATAAATTCTTGTACCTATTTAATTCATTACTAGGGGAATTAGGGGACTTATTTACATGTTAAGTTTACTTAGGTCCTATGAGGGAATCTTTCTAGAAGGTGTTAGTTGTCGTTAGATCTTATCTTATCTTTTGATTTTTAGCACATGTGTCCTAGGTAGTTATGATATGTTGTCACATGACATAGGATTAAGACACTTATCATAATATTGTTTAATCCTATGTCTCACCTTGACTATATAACTAGGTGGTCTTATATGTAAATAACAACAATTGCCATATTGAATTCTTGGATAATCAATTCCATTGCAAATTTGATCATTGCATATTGATCTCTCTTGTGATTTCATGAAGTTCCTAGATCTGGGTTGGCTATAATCTTCAACCAAATCTAGCATGGTGTAGAGTTATTCTATACCAAATCTTACAAGGTCATTCCATATACTTTGGCCACTTTTTAAGTGAGTATTTTCTTTTGAGTGACAATTATGAAAAATTCAATATTTACGGAAATTTTTTGACATGTATTGATAATTTTATTTTATTTTTTATAAACCATTTCATGCTCCACTAATGGATCAAATTTGTAATGAAAGGATCCTCAATAATTAATAGCATAAGGTTTCCATAGTTCATGATCAATTAGTGCTAATATTTCTAGATTGTAAGTGTGTGAACTTTTTTTGCATCAATGTTTTGGATCATACTCCATGATCCATCATCAGCATGCTGAGAAAAGAGAGCAAGAAAGATCCTCAATAATTTTTAATTAAAAATTATTTATAATTATTCTTGAGTGGTCATCCAAGAAGGGGAATAATCCACTGTTTTCTTTCTTTTGGAATAGTTGAAAAGTTTACATTAAAAATGGGACACCAAAAGGAGGTTATGATAGCTAGAAAGAAGGTTTCATCAATTAATTATTTTGTAAGTTTGAGGAACCAATAAGGGAGATAAATTTAACTACCAACATAGGGATAAATATCCCAATAAGTTTGGGAAAAAGGAAGTGAAAATGAGGTGAAAAGGAAAGGAAAAGAGACACCTAATTGGTAAAACACCCAAAAACAAGGTTGAGTTATAGAAATAAAAAATAGAAAAAGGAAGAAAATGAAAAGGTGTCAAATAGAGAAAAGGAGGGTGAGAGAAAGAAGGTAGTTGTGTAGCACCTATTAGAGGTAGAAGGGGGGAAATTTCCCAACTAAGAGGAGACTGCCCAGCACAAAGGAAAAGTTCCATAATAAAAGATGGAGATAGAGAGGAAGGTAAGATAGAAGTGCAAATAATGGGAATGTGAGAGGCCATGAAGGTCATGACTGTAATGTGTAGTATATTTTTTACAAAAAAAATCATATCAGTATTTGAATTTAAATAACAATCATTACACGAGTTTTTTTTACTTTTTCTATGTGGGGATTTTAAAATTGAGTTGGTAGGCTACGAGGATTGACAACTCCATTATGGTTTCTCATTATTCATATACATTAAAATAGAAAATAATTAATATAGAATACTCTCCAAAATAGAAATACCAACACCAAATATTTACATAAATAGATAATTTTCCAACTCAATTTACTAAGGAGACAAAATAATGTATAACTAGCGCTCATAATAATAGAAGACTACATATAGAATGCTAAATTGCATGGTAACTTAATACTTATACTCATTTATTGAGGTGAAGAAATGAATAACATTAATTATGTAGGAAGACACATTTCATTTATATTTTAGAACATTCAAAATAATCCAGATATAATTTATGTATTCATTAGATTCATATGATTTAATATAATATGAATTATAACAAAAAGTATAAGAAAGATATTAGAAATAATATAACAAGGAGATAATATTATTCATATTAACCAAATGCATGATATTCAATTCTCACTCAAATGATACAACTTTCATCACAATAACAATATACTCATGTTTCATTTCCCAAAATAAACATTGGATGAATAAGTACCATCAAAATATTGATCTCATTGGTTCTTTCAATATCATTAAGATAGTCAAAGAGAGATGAATATATAAAAAAATAGTATAAATATTGATCTCGTCATTCTTGGATAGATTTTTTGTTCATTATGTAACCCACAATATAATAAAGAGAAAAACTTTTACCTCCTTCTTAATAAAAAATACCATAAGGGTTGAAGTATATGTTTTCTACACACATAAACAAAGAATACAAAAATTATTTTAAGTTCTATAGAGTTAAATATTCTTTAATAAATCTTTTAGATGTGATTTTAGATACTAATGAATTTGATAATATTATATTTGAATCTAAAATTATTGCTACTACTAAGGAAACTCTATCAATCATCCTATTACTATGTCTTTGCATAAAACTAGTAAATAGTCTTTTTTTTTTAAGAAAATAAACAAAATCATTACTATTAAACCATATAATATTTTTTATTAGATGTTGATTTAACAAAGAGTACAAAATCAGATACAATATAAGGTGCCTACACACCAACTATAACTGAGTATAACTTAATACATATAGTTATTGAAATCGCAAAAGGGACTTCCTATAACATCATAACAGACATATTAATCCAAATTACATTTTATATTATTCTCTTCATCATATAAATAGATGTGAAAAGTCCCAATAGGGGGGTCAAACATGTCCTCACTCAAATCCTTAATGATAGGTTTATAATCAATTAGCATCTTTGATATTATGCTAAACTCAACTTTGTTATCTTTCTCCTTATTAGGGACCTTAATATTATTGGTTTCATGTACTCTTATTACTCTTTTTCATCAATGTCATTTCTTTCACGTGGAAATAATTTGGCACTAGCAATCTCATGCTTATAAACCAGAGACAACCCCTCTTTCAGTAGGATCCAAAATCTTCTCTTAAGAATATTAATGATGACTAAAACCTACATCATAATGTTGAATGTCATGAGCTCCAAAATTGAGTTACTAAGAATGCATCTTCTCCCTTGGAAAATATCATTTCTTGATTTCAAAAGATTCCATAAAATCTCACAAGAAAAAATGGATCAAAACCTATTAAGTTCAACAACAACAAAATGAATTAACCAAAAAGAGCATCAAACCAACTAAAGAAATTATTTTTTCTCCACTTTGGATCGATACTAAAAAAACAAGGACCACAATTTCAAAGAGAAAGGGAAATAAATAAACAAATTCTCATAGGTTTTAGTAGTGTCACATGGACTACACATAATAATAGGCAACTCATGGTTATGCACACCATCAAAAATAACAAGCTTTTTGAGAAGTAACAACCATATAAAATAAGTTTTATTGGTTCAGAAATAGACGACCACATGTATTTCAAAGCTAAATTCAATTCATCATGTGACATTTCAAGGTTCCAAGAAGTATCAATATAGGTTAGGACTTCACTCATGTCTACCAATAAGTAGTAAATATTCTTTGGGGTAATCTTGTCAAGATTAGAGCCATCATCCCACTTATATTTTTTAACATCTCATTGTTGGATTTAAGCTCAATAGGAAAGTTGAAACCAAAGCATGCTTTCTTAAGGAGATAAAATTTTATTTTTTGCATGTCTAGTATGTTGTACTCAATTTTCATTGTTCCCACTTCTTTATTCGATAATGCTAAAATACATTTCCAATGTAAGAGATTTGTTTCTCTAATGAAGATTCCACCAAATAGATATTTTTTTAGTCATTGCATTATCTCTCCTCTAGAAAGCATCCTTATTTCTAAGAAGGAATTTAACATTTTCCCAAGCCTTATAATTTTTTTCAAAAACCTTGGAGCCAAAGGAAGCTACTAAGAAATTACCAAAGAGGAAATCATGTTGTTGAAGCCCAATCTAGAGTTTAGCTTTCTTAGGTCTAGATAGTGCATTATTGTTTCTAATAAATACCTTCCAAGGTTCATTTCCTTCCAAAGCTTTTAAAATTCATTTTTTTGCAAGGGTGACACCTTTATATTTTAAATATTTGATCCCCAATCCCCTTAGATGCTTAGGAAGATAGCACCAATTCCACTTTATTACATACCTTTTTCTTACTCCCTTACCATCTAACAAAAGGAAGTCCCTTACCAATTTTTGAGCTTTCTCCATGTGATAACTACAAAAGAGCCATGTTGAAGCATAGAAAATAGTTTATGAAGAATGGAATTTTTGATAAACCTAAAACCTTCTTGCCATAAACAATAAATTGGTTTATCATTTGATATTTTTCTTTCAATTTTTCTAAACAACTAAATCCACATCTCCTTTAGCGATAGTTCATATGAGAAGGAGATACCCAAGTATCTAACCACTTTATTGGGTCCTCCCCAACTCCAATTAGTATTTTCAAGACAATTTAGAGGATTATCCTTTCATCCAAGAATGATGGACTCACACTCTACAATCTTGGCCCCTGAGGCCTGACAAAAGATTTGTAGCCTATTGACCAGACTTCTAAAATTCTCTTGACTCAACTCAAAGAAGAGAGCAATTTCATCAACAAATTGAGCTTTCAGCAACTATGAATTATCAATCATGTAGATTCCCTTCAAGTGTGGCACCACAATATTAGTCCCCAAGTTAATGTAGAGCATCTGCAACAATGACAAAAAGGGAAAGGGAAAAGGACACCCCTATCTTATAGACCTCTAAAGAAAAAATGGGGGAGTAAGCTCCCCATTGATATCAATTTGAACATTAGCATCCTTAAAGAGCACCTTGACCCAATCATAGAAGACTTTTGGAAAACCAAAGACCTCTAACATAAAGAAAAAAAATCCCCACTCAATTTTGTTTAATATTTTTCAAGATCAAGAAGCATCATCCCAACACTTTGACCAATTTTTTTTTCCTAGTTCATACTTTCACAGCTAATGATTAGGTTTTCTAAAATGTATCTCCATTTTATGAATCTAGTTTCATTCATTGAGATCACTTTCTTTAGAATATTTTTCAATATGAGAGCAAGTAGCTTAGCCAAGATCTTACAAGATGAGTTTAACAAAGTAATGGGCCTCCAATTGTTGATAGAAGTTTTATCTCCATCCTTTGGTAGGAGTTTAAGAATTCCTTTATTTATATTAGGGCCTAGTGAGCCTTTTTCAAATCCATCCTTATAAACCTCTAGAAGGTCATCAACAATCCACTGAGATTTTTCCTTTTAAAATTTAATTGGGATCCCATCAAGTCCAGGAGATTTACCAAATTTAAAGGAGAGAATAGAGGCAATGATCTCTTCTTTGGTAATGTCTTTCCCGATCTCCATTCACTTATTACTATCAATTTTGGAAGGAATAAGGCTTCTACAAAAGGATATGACCTTATAACTATCCTTATTCTCTTCAAAAGAGAATAAGTTCTAATAATTTAGTTTTGGAAGGCCATATTTATATATTTTTTATCATCTTTAAGTTCCTCTCCTACCAAAAATTGCCAATTCTTTCCTTAGTGCTTTGCCCAAATTTTTCCTTCAAAATGTTAAACAAATATTTTGACCCTTGATCACCTTCTTTAACCCATAGTACTCTTGATCTTATATTTGCACTTTGGATTTTAAAATTTTGTAGGCATCTAAGGTTTTGTTTAGTTTCTAACAACTCTTGAATCAATATGTTATTGTTGATGTCATTTTGTACCAATTTCTCTAACTCCAAAAGCTTTTCTTCTAAATCATTTTCCTCTTTTCTTTTGGAAAGAGCCTTTCTCTTCCCAAATACTCTCCAAATTTCACTCCATGCCTTGGTTTTATTCTCCCATCTAGAAATGGAAAAAACTTGAAAGAACTAGTTATTGGTATTTCTAATTCTAAGAATAGCATCATTAGATTCTTTTTCCTTTAGTAGGTAGGCATTTAACTTGAACAACTGATTTTTCTATAGGGAGGTTATTTTTTGTTGTTATTAATCAAGATAATAACCTCAATGGGGTGATGGTCAAACATAGTAAAGGGGGTAACCTTTATTGAAAACTCCTCTAGGATCCTTTGGACTTCAAAGAAAAACTTCTTCACATTTAAACTCTATCTAGTCTAGAGTAAATTATTTTACCTATTCCCTAATTATTACACCGAGTAAACCATATATTATTTATAATGTTTCTTCTTGAACCAAATATTTTTGTGGTTTAGGATGTTATGACTCTCTTGCTCAATTAGGATTTTTCACCTAAAGGAAAAGAGATAGATCCCACACAAAATCTAGGTGGTTCACTCAAACTAATGCAAGTACAATGAAAATATGCCTAAATGCAATGGATTGATAAAATGGATTGGTTATTTATGCAAAACCTAAGAAATATGAAGTGTTTGAAAACATATTGTGATATGCAGAAATGAACTAGAAACATAAACAAATGAAAACAAAACTTAAAGAAATTGAATGGAGTGCACCTAGAGGTAGAATGTTGATGTTGGAAGATTCTGGAATTTTTCAGAAATCACTTTTTGTTGGAAAGAGACACTACACATGCTTTATGGTGTTGTCATTGATGGCAACCCTTGTCAGCTAATCAATCCACACGTTGCATTTTGCTCATACTGGCAGACAGATTGAAGATCAGTGTTTAACTATTAAGCTTGAATAGAGCATCTAGTAAATATGTGTTCTTCAATTCATATGCAGATTTTTTTTTATTATTTTGTGTTGTGGATCTTAGGGAGTATTGTTTGATACATAATCTGTCTTATTTGCAAATTTTGGTGCCTCGTATTGATCTAGATGAAAGTTAAGAGGTTTGGTTGCCTAATTTTCTATTCATCAGTGTATGAAGGCTGACTTGGCAGATATAGTGTGTTGCAGATATTTGAGAAGTTATTGCTTAAGTTTTTTTGTGTTCAAGCATTTAGTTTTGGGTCCTCACTATGTCATGGCTGACTCTTGTGGATTTACATTGAATATTATGAATGATTTGAAGCCGACAGTTTTTAAATATTTTCTTATCTTGTTGAAGCCAACATGGAGCGATCAAATCTCTTGTAGTGGATGTATATATAAGTGATTGATTATATCATTTTGATATTTTTTCGATGTGAGTGGATGTATGTTGTGAATATCAAAAGATTTGGAAAGTGATTAAGCATAGTTTCACTTTCCCATTAAGGATTTTTGTTGTGAGTTGATGCAGAAGAGTAGAATTAGTCTAAAGGAGCAGAACTTGATTGTTGAGCCTAACCAGAACTATAATCAAGAATTTGTAGATGTTATCCTTCTCAGTTCAAATCCTTGGAAGTATTCCAAACTTTTGTAAGGCAGTTAGCCTTTCTGATTTTGAGCAGTGAGCTCTAGGCAGTGTGCCTAAATGCAAGTGCATTCCCATTTTGTAAACATTTTTTTGAGTATACTCATATTATATTGTGGATTGGCCATCCACCGTGGTTTTTCCCCTAATAGGGTTTCCACGTAAAAATCCTTGTGTTATGGTGCTATGGTTGCTTACATTATGTTCATGCATATTTCTTTTGGTTGAATATTATAAGTACTTTGAAGATCAGATTAATAAAGTTAAAAATTACACAACACTGATTCACCCCCCTCTTAGTGTTGCTTGATTCCAACAATTGGTATAAGAGCTTACTTCCTTAGAAGGAGTTTAACAGCTTGGGGAAGATCTTGGAAAGTGTTTCAATAGATTAAAGCAGTCTTCAACAACAACTTATGGTGGCCCTCGATGATCTTAATCAGTCTAAATCTGATGTCTAGGAATTGAAATAAAATATTCTAAATGTTGAGAGATTCATTGACTCATTGAAAGATAAAATCAATAAGTCCAGGGAGAAGAGAAGGGAACTCTGTGATCAGATCAAGCAGGATGATAGTAAATGCATTGAAGATGAACAATTGAGTCAAGACCTAAAGGAAAAGACAAAAGAATGTGAAAATTTTTCTAGAGAGAATATAGTTCTAAGCATGAGATGGAATCTATTATGATGAGGATGACTAAGGATATTGAAGACAGAAAGAAAAATGAAGAAAAGCTTGCCCAATCCCTGAAATAGAAATTTGAATAATGCAGCTGAATTACTGATGGATTCATTCAGTTGGAACATGAGTTAGAACAAACCAAACACAATGAGGAAGAGCTTGAAAAGCACATTGTTGATCTTAGAGATGAACTTGCTACTACAAATGAATACAAGGAGAAGTTTAAGGTTAGCTCAACCAAGCTTGATGAACTGATTAAAAGTTAGAGAACTGATGGTGACAAGCGAGGTCTTGGATATGAGGAAGGAAAAAAATTTGGATCTAGACAAAGGAATTCTGAACAAAGGAGAATCAGACAAGGAAATCAGATGAACAATGCTGGAAGGTATCCAATAAGACAACCTAATGATCAAAGGTTCAATGGTTATTGTTTTACTTGCAATAAATTTGGTCATATGGTAGCTTAATGCAGAAGTAGAATGAATTCAAATGGTCCATGATTTTTCAGTCAGTGCTTCAATTGTAACAATTATGGTCATAAGTCAAGTGAATGCAAAAGTGTGATGAACAACTTTTATAGAGATGTTTGATTTTATACATGCAATATATTTGGCCATATTACTAATCAATGCAGATCAAGAGAAAATTAGTGGAGCAATTGGTTTGGACAAAGAAATGTGGTAGCAACAAAACTGGTCACATTGCTAGATTTTGTAGAAGAGGTCTGGTAAATCAAAGAAGAAACATGCAGAAGGATGTAAAAGGAAAAGGGAAACTTACTACAGATCATATCAGAAAGCAGATGAAGAAAACTTGGGTGAAGAAGAGTTCCACTGTTACAAAAAATTAGGTAGCACCATAATCAGCTTTTGGTAATTCCTCTGGGAATTAAGTCAAGGCTTTTTAGCCTAGGGGGAATTGTCAAGAAAATTTTCCAAACACCTTGTCAGTAATTGAGACCAAGATGTGGATGAGCACAATGGTTACATTGGTGATCTACATATGCTATTGAATAATTGGAGAGAGTGTTTATGCAAAATTGAAGGTCCATAGAAGAGTTATCTTTCATAGTGTATGAAAATAGGGTATCCAGATGAGTTAGGGAAAAAGCATTTATTGCGTCGAAAAAATAGGTGTGTGAGTGATAAAAAAGTCATTTCTATTTTTCATTTGTCACTTTTCATTTTGAGAAGAAGAAGTTTTTGAGCTCTGAAGAGAACTTTGGCAAAATTTGGGAGAATTCAAGTGTGAAGGCAATTTGAAGCTCAAACCCTACTCTAGCTAAAAGGTATTTTTCTAGAAAACTTGTAAACCTATGAATTTATTGAAATGGCTATGCCATTGGTAGTTGAAGTGAAGGATAGACCCCATCCAAAATTCAAATGGTACCCTTTCAAGTCTATTCAGACCGAGCCCTTAGGTTCATTTTCATTTGTGTCGTACGTATTTTTACATATTGAAGACATTAGGGCATATATTCATGCTAATATTGAAGAGTTAGGGAGCTCGCAGTTGTTGAACTTATATTCCAAACACATTGTTGGAGAGGATTTATGTATTAAGCACGAATTCAAAACTCTAGAAGAGAATAAATTCATGCAGTTTGTGAAGTTCCCTATGTTTGATGAAAATGAATGGGTCTGGTACATCTTGAGTGGAGTCCATGCCAAATTTATGTGGTTGAATCAACCTTTCAAGATAACAAAAGAAGCTATAAGAGCTATTACAGGTATAAATTATTCTAGTGGTTTGTCAATTTTGAATTTTGTAAAGAATCACATAGTCACTAATGCGACTAGTTCGACATTTGATAGAAGAGCAATGATAACTGATAACATCACTGATGTGGATGTGAAATCTGCCTCGATGGTCATTATTTATAAGATATATCACTCCAGTAGAGAAAATTATGTATCTAGTACTACCATATATGCAGCTTATCAGATGGTAAGGGAGAATGCAAAATATGACTTGTGCAAATTTCTTCAAAGTCAGCTTATGGAGAATCTTGGAAAGATAAATAAAGACAAGAACTCTTTTAAATACGGTAATTTGTTGTTGTGTTTATTCTTTTATTTCATGAATGAAGTTTCAAGAGTTGGGAAAGTGTTCTAGCAAAGAGGTGATAAGCCTGTAGATGTTCAGATTAGAGACATGTTATTCAACCTTGGTGATAGTCAAGTCAGGAAAATTGCAATCTGGGGATATCTCAAGAACTTTTAGGAAGTAATGCAAGCAAGGGAAAGGATTCCTACTTCTATTGTTGAGAAGTATAAGGACAAAATTTGTTCTATGGTGGATATTGATCAATGCTTAATGGAAGCAGTTGATCCCAGAACCGTTTGGATTATGCCAATGGGATATGAAGTTGAGGAAGGAATCTTGGAGCTATATGCGCAACATCTGTTAAGTAAGCCTGTGGATTTGGCAGAAGAAAGGTTTGGGACATATGCAGAAAAGGACATGCAATTCCATGAGCAGTTAAACAAGCCAATGATAGTTCGAAGAGTAAGGAAAGAAATGGAAGTCTTTGTAGAAAGTATGGGCATATCTACATAAGCATTAAGATAATCCATAAGGAAGAGAGAACAAGCAGATGCTGCAAAAGGAAAAGAGCCTGCTAAAATTGAATATGCTAGCCCGACAGCATCTTCTGCCTAAACTAGATCAACAAGGAGCTCTACACCTTTATCCGGTCATGCAAAGAAGTTAGACCCTACAAAATCCCAAGTCAAGGTATCTAGTAAGAGGAAGAAGGATAAGAGCACAAGAGTGTATGCAGCTGTCTCAAAAGATGAGGGGATAGAATCTAATGAAGTAGTTAGAGAAATAAAGCATATGGGCACTCAAGCTACAACAGTCACTAAGGACAAGCCCTCTAATGAAAAAGGTGAAAGCAGAGAAGAAGATGAAGCCTAAGAAACCAGGTATGTCCATAGAGGAAGTTGAAAGAGGTATAATTAAGGATGGAAATCTTAATCCTTTATGTGAAGTGTATGGTAATTTTGATACTGTTGGTCAAAGATTCCTTGAGGAGGATACAATAACGTATATGAACAATTTCAAAATGACTCTTGTTGAAATAATGGCACAGTTGCCTAAGAAATTATATGAAATTTTAGATTTGAGGAGAGTTAGTGCTAGAACTGAAGATGAGGAGATAAGAGAATGAATTATTACTAATCTAAGTCTAGTAATGTCAATTGAGGAAATGCAGTCAATCTTGAAAGAAGAAAAAAGAGATTTCAACAGCAAGTCAAGGATAAACAAGCTTATGTTGGGCAGGACAAAAGAAGTTGCAAAAGAAACTGAGAGAATTATGAAGGAAGTTCTATTAAAGAATAGGATTGGTGTTTTTTTTTAAGAAGAGCATGTAGAAGACATTTCATTTGGTTCAGTAAATGAAGAGGTTACAGTTGAGGATACTCATATTCCTCCGGATGTGCATCATACAGAAACATCCATGGAGACTAAAGCTCCTAAAGTTGTGTTGGTTGAAGAAAAGGAGATGTCAGTTGAAGAGGTTGAAATTCCAAATGACAAGCAAAAATCTGTGGTTGAAGAAAAGATGGTTGAAGAGAAGAAGGAAATTTCAATTGAAGCAAGAGACACTCCAGAGGAAGTGAAGAGATTTCTAGATGAGCAAAAGGAATAATTTTATCTTGAGTTGGGAGATGCCCCTATTCATTTGTCTACATTGTCCCCAATTCATAAAATGAAAAATGCATCATTTGCACAAGCTAAGGCTAGGGAAGAAATTATGAAGTCCCACATTGAGGACAGTGAATTATTGAATCTTGCATCTGGAATTCTGGGGAAGATCATGCCCACTCATGTTAAAGATCAATCTATTTCCTCCTCCAGTGAACTGAAGAAGCTCATAAATTTGATAAGTACTCATTTTGAGTCACTTGAAAAGTTAGCTATGGTCAAGGTACAAAAGGAGTTTGATGACAAAAGGTTTAGTAGTTTGAAAGGTATGATAGCTAAGGATAAATCCATGTTAACTATCTGTGTAAAGAATGTTCATAATGCTCTATCTGAAGGTGGAAATTTCTATAAGTCATGTTTGTCTTTATCAAAACTTATTGAGGATAATGAGAAGAAGGTTAAGGATCATGAGAAAGAGTTAGCTACTATTTCTGATGCTTTTGATCCTTTAACTATTTCTTTTGGAGTGCAAGAAGGTCAATTTATCTCTTTACTTGACAAAATAAAGAGTCTGAAGCATGAAAATGATAGAGTTGTGGGAATAGCTTGTGAACTTAGAGGTTTAATTGGTCCAAAAATGGAAACTATGTTGAGTGCTTTGAAGGAAGCACAAGATGCTTTGGCGGTCAGTGACCCTATAAACCTTGAATCAACTAACATGCAATCTTATTTGCTTTGTGGTCACATAACTATTCTAGAAAGTCTTAAGAAGTGTTGGGACTTGAGCCTGAACTTGTTGAAAACCAATTTTGCAGATATTTACAAGTTTGTGTAAATTGTATAAACAAATTTGTACATATGCAGTTTGAAGCTTTTTTTTCTTTGTATGTGGATTTCCTATCTTTGCCATTGATTTCAAAGGGGGAGAATAGAATAGTGAAAAATGTATATTCATCTAAGGGGGAGCTGTAGTTTTGGAGATCTTTTTAGAGTTTTGGTTGGCAGTGTATTTTTGTTGGTACTAATTTGACACTTAGTTATTTTTCACTAAGTGTTGCCATCAATGCCAAAGGGGGAGATTTTTCACAAGAGACACTGCACATGCTTTATGGTATTGTCATTGATGGCAACCCTTGTCAGCTAGTCAATCTACATGTTGCATTTTTCTCATACCAACAGGCAGATTGAAGATCAGTGTTTAATTGTTAAGCTTGAACAGAGCATTTGGTAAATCTGTGTTCTTCAATTCATATGCATATTTTCTATTATTATTTTATGTTGTGGATCTCAGGGAGTATTGTTTGATGCATAATCTTTTTTATCTGCAAATCTTGGTGCCTCATATCGATATAGATGAAAGTTAAGAGATCTGGTTGTCTAATTTTTTGTTCATCAGTGTATGAAGGTCGGCTTGGTGGATATTGTTAGTGTAATTAAATTAATTATTACACTAGCATAAGTTAGCTTAGATCATACATCATTTAGTCCTAGGTTGCATTTTTAATAAATCATTTAATAATGGGGTAAGGCCCCCTTCCTTGTTTGTAGGGATAATATTCCTTCTAGAAGATGACTTGTCCTTCTAGAACTTATCTCAACATTTAATAATTTCCTAGATAAGGTTCACATGTTGTCACATGTTAAATCATGACACATGGAAACATCTCATGCATCTTAGGTTTTCTCTTTTGCCTATATATTTAGGGAATTTTGTTGATTTGTAACATATCAATCATATCATCAATATAGAATCTCTATTGTGCATGTCTAGTTGCAACACTTTCTGTGTGGTTGATTATATTTCTTGGAAAAGGTCCTCCATTGAAGGCTGTAGCTTCAGGGGCCCTATGCATCCATAATCTCAACATGGTATCAGAGCTTGTCCAGTGAAACGTCAACCCTCGATCAAGAAAGTTGGTGTGCAAGATTCTTGCAGGCTTGAAGGTTTCCATTACAGACTACTTGATTCCACCCAAGGACCAAACTGATTTCTAAAACAAATAGAGTCAGATTTGAGCTTGCCATTGTCTTCAGAAGGCCTCAAAACCCTAGGATCGCTTGCCCATTCATCAAAATCGGATACATCAACCCGGGAGCCATCAGAGGTATTTTTTTGGGTTTGCAAAATCAATTGTACTATTTGTACAATTTGCAGTAAAAAAAATCATCCCGGTTAGTTGTCCTCTGAGGCAAAAAAAATTAGTTGCAAGCATATTTTTTCAAAAAAATCAGGGCTTTTTTCATATTTCTTTGGCAAAAAAAAATATTATATTTGGGCTATATTTTTCTATAGTTTTCAAAAAAAAAGAATTGGGCGACCTGAAAATAAATCACTAGTCGGCATCAAATATATATGCAGATATATGTTTCATCTAATTGGATTTCACTTTTTTTGAATTGCTTTACAAGCAATATTCAAAAAAATATATATTTTGGGGGTCAGTTTACATCTAAAAGTCTACAGATATATATATTTGTTTTGTGTCAGCTATCATCTGTCGGCTACAGTACAGGAACATCCCTTCAACAAACTGGTCACTTTCATCCCATCCATTGTTTATTGTACCAATGACCGGCCATCCATCATTGGTAGTTACATCCAACTAGTCAGCCTCATCCACAACAATTAATCTGCCAGCGTCTGTTTTTTGTTTTTTCGACCACGGTTGGCATTGTTTCCAGGTACGTCCCATCACCGGTGTACTCCTTACCGACTATCATTCTCTGTCGTCTTCCTTCTACCGGCAATCAATATACCGGTCTGTCATTTGTAAGCTCAAGGTCCCTCACATCAGCTTCATTTATTCCATGGCAGCGGTTCATATTATTGTTGTCGGCCCGTAGAGTTTTAAATGTTTGTTGGAGGCAGGCCATATCTTGTCAACCTCTGTACTTCTCTATCATTCGCTTGCCACCATTCCAGACTGTTCACTGTGCCTTGATCTTCAGTTCACTTTCGGTGCCCATTCCTTTTTAAGGTCAACGTCATCGATCCAAGGGCTCCATTCATATCCGAGCAGTGTCTCCAATCTTCAACGATCTCTTCGCCTATCTCGTCTGCCACCCTATCTGGGGAGTGCATTTTTTTTTGCCAATTTCCCAACGTCGATCATATCAGTTTCCATGTTCTAGTGCCTGAGGGCTAATTTTTTGCTCCCATTTAGCCTGCAAAGTGCCAAATATAGGAATTTTTTGTTTTATCACAACTTTTCACCAGGGTATCAAAAATTGGCAAACGAGATACCGTCGAAAAGGTAATTCAGTCTACTTTTCAGTGGTGACATCAGTTCTATGAAATTTTCCTTGTATAAAATTATATATTCAACTAAAGTCCAAACCCTAATTTGGACTTAAAGGCTTATATCTTCACAACTGTTCATTGAATTTCAATGATTCCAATAGCATCAGGAAGGTGATTCAAAGCTTTTTTCGTCCATCTAGACTCCTTGATTAGTTTAAGCTCTAGGTACTCTTTCATTGATTTTTTTAGTTTGGTGCATTTTTTCAATAACTTGGACATCCTGAAGCTTGGGAAAATAATTTTTGATCCGGGTAGCATCACTTCAGTTGCACATCATCCTTGGAAGTCTTTCTTTGATGTTGAAGGTCATTTGTCTTTGTATTTTTGGAGAAAGTTCATTATGGGGCTTGCATATACTCCTTTGGTTATGTTGCACAAGGGAAACTATTCACAATGGTGAGATGGGATCAGCCACCATCTCCAATCACTTGATCTATTGCCTCATCTGTATGGTATAGTTCCTCATCCAAGTGAAGGTATTCATGAACTTTCTTGGAGTTGCAGTAGATACACTATTTTGGTGATCATTGAGATGCAATTTGATTGTGATGTTTTGAGATCTATTGATCATTGTGATTGTCCTCACATCCTTTGGACTAATCTTTGGGAGATCTATGGAGATTCAGATACTCCACCATTCCTCGATGGTCATGATTCAACATGCCATTCTTCAGATCAGGTACCCCATGATGATATTGTTGTGCAGGAGGTTGATTGCCTTGAATCTTCTGAAGAGTTTGACAAGGTTCCTTCAGATGCTTCTTCTCCATTAGAGACAATTGGTATACCTTCACATTCAGTGATTCCTTGTCTAGAATCATTGATTGAGGCTTCCACCATCATCATTCATCAAGACACCTTCAGTTTTCCAGACTTGGCATCACAAGATGGCTTTGTTTTAGGCATCATTGACTTGGCTACTTCTACAGGTTTGGAGCACATTCTTAAGGGGATATCACTCCTCTCTTCAAATCCTACCTTGGAGATTTTTCTTGAGTCTCCTCATCCCTTTGTCTCAACCTTGATTGGGGATCCAGAGACTATCTTGGAGGCACTTGGTTTCTCTTCAAATATTTCATATCTGAGACTTCTTCCCTGTCATTCCATTCAGGACTTGAGGTTTCTTCAGCATCTACCATTGGATTTGCTTCAGACTTCTTTCAGTGTTTTTGAGGACATTTCATTCAGGGGGGCTATCAATTCTCCATCATATTCATTGCATCACAGTCTTTGGATATTGTTCAACATTAGTTTCTGGATAGTCTTGGTTTGTCACCCTCTTCATTGATTGTGGCATCTTCATCTTCAGGAAAGGAATCACAAGCAGATTTTAGAGACATCATCACCATCCACATTCATCCTTCCTTCCTTCAATTCCTATCCGAAATGGGAAGCATCCCTATACTTGTAGTTGGTTTTGTTTCTTCTGAAAGGGAGACAAGTTGTTTGTCGACGTTGGATCATGTTTTGTCTTCAGACACTTACCATTTTTGTAGGTGATCACATCTTCTGGGGGGGCTATATAGTCTCTCTCTATTGTATCCATGTGACGGATGGTGTCCTTAGGGGGTATTTGGGAGTCCTCCATCCTTCCCAACCTATCCCACTTATATTTCATCTCCTTTTTGGAGAGGGGTTTTGTTCCCACTGGGTTTTCCCCTTTTCTCCTGTTGTGGGACATTTTCTGCATCTTCATGTACATGGGTACCTAACATGGCCTTGTAGCCGGGACCCATCATCGATCATCTATGCATAATCATTGCATTTTCTACCCTAAGTTGAACTTATGGGGGGTGTTAGTGTAATTAAATTAATTATTACACTAGCATAAGTTAACTTAGTTCATACATCATTTAGTCCTAAGTTGCATTTTTAATAAATCATTTAATAATGGGGTAATGTCCCCTTCCTTGTTTGTAGGGATAAGATTCATTCTAGAAGATGAGTTGTCCTTCTAGAAGTTATCTCAAAATTTAATAATTTCCTAGATAGGGTTCACATGTTGTTAGATCATGACACATGGCAACATCTCATGCATCTTAGGTTTTCTCTTTTAACTATATATTTAGGGCATTTTGTTCATTTGTAACATATCAATCATATCATCAATATAGAATATCTATTGTGCATGCCTAGTTGCAACACTTTTTGTGTGGTTGATTATCTTTCTTGGCAAAGGTCCTCCATTGAAGACTGCAGCTTCAGGGACCCTGTGCATCCATAATCTCAACAGATATAGTGTTTCACAGATATTTGAGAAGCTATTGCTTAATTTTTTTGTGTTCGAGCATTTAGTTTTGGGTCCTCACTATGTCGTGGCCAACTCTTGTGGATTCGTATTGAATATTATGAATGATTTGAAGCTGACAGTTAATGAATATTTTCTTATCTTGTTGAAGCCAACATGGAGCGATCAAATCTCTTGTAGCGGATATATATAAGTGATCGATTATATCATTTTGATATATGTTCAATGTGAGTGGATGTATGTTGTGAATATCAGAAGATCTGGAAAGTGATTAAGCGCAGTTTCACTTGCACATTAAGGATTTTTGTTGCAAGTTGATGCAGAATAGTGCAAAAAAGCAGAATCAGTCTGAAGGAGCAAAACTTGATTGTTGAGCCTAATCAAAACTGTAATCAAGCATTTGTAGATGTTATCCTTCTCAGTTCAAATCCTTGGAAGTATTGTGAACTTTTGTAAGGCAGTTAGCCTTTTTGATTTTGAGTAGTGAGCTCTAGGTAGTGTGCCTCAATGCAAGTGCATTCCCATTTTGTAAACATATTTTTGAGTATACTCAAATTATATTATGGATTTTCCATCCACTGTGGTTTTTCCCCTAACAGGGTTTCCACCTAAAAATCCTTGTGTTATGGTGTTGTGGTTGCTTGTACATTATGTTCATGCATATTTATTTTGGTTGAATGTTATAAGTACTTTGAAGATCACATTATTAAAGTTAAAAATTGCACAACACTAATTCACCCCCCCTCTCAGTGTTGCTTGATTCCAACACTGTTAATGATCACTGGGACTCATTTTCCACTGATGACGAATCAGTCCAGGTTCTAGTAAATTCTGTTGAAACAGGTTTCAAGATCCTGGGAGCTGAAATCCTCATAAATCACTTTCTCCATCCTAGCAGTGGAACTCATTCACCACTGATGGTGAATTAATCCACCTATAGAAATCTACAAATTTTCAAGTCAACTTTGTGGGTCCAGATCTATACTTGTCTTCCTGTCAGGTTAACAGAACTAAAACTATAGAAAAAGGGTTGAATGATGTCTCCAAGCTTGAATTAGGTCTTTGTTGACTTGAATAGCTTTGATGACTTGTTGATCACTTTTCAACACCTATCTCTTTGACAAGTCTTCCTAAAAGACCTACAAACACACATGTAAAGAGGGGGAAAATGGTTAAGGGTTAGATTATAGAGATTTGCCTTGGTCAAATCCCACTTCGATAATCAAACCCTTGATAAAGAAATCAAATGAAATAAGAAAGGAATGATGAACAAATAACATAAAAATTTCATGAACTCACCAAACCCTTATTGTTGAAGTTTGAAGATATGTCAATGGCTACTCCAAGATGCTTGATAATTGCTTCATTGAATGATGAGGAATGTTTGAATTCTTGAGTGAATGATATTATTAGGTGAATAAGATGAATGGGGGTTAAAATGGATATAAAAACACATATTTATACACAATTATACCCTAATTTCCCAAAAATACATCACAGGCCGACCTAAGGTCTTAATGAATAAAAACCCAAAAGAAATTTGAATTTATTTTGAATTTTGTTCCAAGAGAGACTCATTCACCACCCATGGTGAATAGGTCCCATGCAAGGCAAGCAAGTGGGTGTTGGGGATTAAGTTGTATTTAATGATTTTTTTCAGGTTTATATTCAAAAACACACTTAATTAAGGCCTATAAGTACATAAAGGGGCCAAATAAAGCATAAAAAAGGTGTAATTGGTGGTGAAAAGCATAGAAAAGTGTGAAATTTTGTTACAAGACTTTACAAAACTTTAAAATAAGACTTGGTAAGGGATAAAAAGGGAATATTTAGATGAATTATAAGAAGAGTCTAGAAAAGTGTAGAAATGTGTTACAACACTTAACAACACCTTCACAAGACATCATAAAGTCTTAATAATTTGAATATTCAAGACCTAATGTGAATGCATAAGTCACATTACAACATTAAATCTAAGCAAAATAAGCCAAGCATCATAGGAAAAAGACCTAAATGACCATGAAAATGTCTAAAGATCCATTTTTCTACGGTATATTTCGGCCCCACTTTAGTGAGAGGATGAACTTGCTTCAAACTCACACTAAAGTAGTCATGCATATCGAGAGGGATCCAAATGAACTTATGCTAGCAAGATGAGATAACTACATCGTAGAAAAATGGTCCCTTGTCATTTTCATGGTCTTTTAGGCCTTTCTTCATGATGCTTGGTCCATTTTTCTTTGATTTAATGTTACAATGTGGCTTGAGCATTCACATTAGGTCCTTAAAATTCAAATTATGGTGTCTTGTGAAGGTGTTGTGAAGTGTTTTAAAACATTTCTACACTTTCTAGACTCTATTCATTACAATTCACCTAAAAATATCATTTTCATCACCTTTTAAGTCATATTTTAAAGTGTTTTAAAGTCGTGTAACAATATTTCATGCTTTTCTAAGCTTAATTTCACTATTTACACGTTTATTATGCTTTATTTGACCCCTTTATGCCCTTATAATGCTTAATTAAGTGTGGTTTTTAATGTAAACCCGAAAAACAACATTAAATGCAAGATAATTCTTGACACCCACTTTCAAGTCCAAGGTGGGACCCATTCACCATGGGTGTCAAATGAGTCCCTCTTGGCTCAAAATTCAAAAAATTGTAAATTTTCTTTTGGGTTTTTATTTAAAATCACCTTATGTCAGCCTGTGATGAGGTATTATCGAGTTACTAAGGCACGAGTGTGTATAAATAAGTGTTTTTATTCTCATTTTAAACCCTCATTCATCAAGTTCACTTATTCACACATCCATTCAAGCATTCAAGCACTTTGCATCATTGAATCAAGCATTAATCAAGTAATTTGGAGTAGCCATTGTTATATCTTCATATTTCTTCAATAAGGGTTTGGTAAGTTGATAGAATTTGCATGTTATTTTTTTATCATTCTATTTTTTCATTAAGGGTTTGATTACCAAAGTGGGATTTGACCAAGGAAAATCCCTATAACCTAACCCTTAACCATTTTTCCCCTTTTGTATGTGTGTTTGAAGACTTGTGTATGTAGATTTGACAAGTTATTAGGTGTTGAAAAGTGGAAAAGAAGTCAACAAAGTGTTTCAAGTCAACAACCTATTTCAAGCTTGGAGAAGACATTCTATCTATTTTCTGCAGAATTAACTTCGTCAACCTGACAAGCAGTCAACCTCAGATCTAGTGCTATATGATTGGTCCCTAATTTCTCAAAATTTTGGTAGTAGACTGATTCACCATCAGTGGTGAATGAGTCCCACCTTAAGGCTAGAAATCCATATTTTGTCAGATTCCAAATCCTGACACTCAGAAACCAGTTTTCAACAGTTTTCATCATAAGCAGGGTTGATTCACCATTAGTGGTGAATGAGTCCCACTGGTTATTTTTAGTGATCTCTGATAGCATTCAAAATATTCTAATATCTTCATCAGACCTCCAGGTGCACTCTGAATCGGCCTTCTTCTTTTTTGTTTTGCATTTGTTCATATTTAGTTCATGTTTGCATATCGCATTATGTTTTCCAACATTACATAATTCTTAGATTTTGCATTTGTAATAATTCAAATAGATCATCCAATTGCACTTAGATCATTCCATTTAGTCTAAATAACATCATACAATGCATAATTTGAGTGAACCTAGCTAGACTTTTGAGTGGGCTTTATCTCTCTCCTTTTAGGTGAAACATCCTAAGAGTGCAAGAGTAGCCTATAAGCCTTACCCAAAAATCTACGGTTCAATAATAATGATCAAGAGGGATGATCAATCTCCCAGGATGAAGATCCCATGGAAAACTAAACATAAGAACAAAGGAACACTCATATGAAAGAGAAAAGGAAAAAAAGGAAAAGGAAAAGGAAAAGGAAAAGGAAAAGGAAAAGGAAAAGGAAAAGTTGGATCAAGCTTCAATCATTTGTCCAGCTAGTTGTGGATCAGATCTAGGTTGTTTGTCTGAAAAAGAAAAATGAATACTCACTCTGGGGTGACAGAACCCATGGCAGTTTGTCGAGTGAGAAGGCCCAAAAGGTGAGAAACATACACTCGGCTAGTATGTACAAACAAACACACAAGTTGCTATGGGGAAAGTCGTACCTCGAAATAGGCTTCCCACTCAACCATACAAAATTTATACCTCCTGATAACTTTAATAAGGCACCACAAAGGAGAATGTCGGTTCATGCTTCATGAGACAAGCAAAGCTTCCTATGCTTAGAACTCATGAACAAATAGCATGGCACCACAGACATACGAGTTGTGTTATGCAAGGTGGCCATATGAATGCAACATGCAAAAGGATGTTCAAATGAGTCTTGTTAAGTTCATGTGAGGTCTTAACTTAGGGAACATTGTATCTCGTGTCTCCAAGAGAGGACCAATCAAAGAATACAATATTCACAACTTAGGGGATGCACTGTGTCGCATCAGGCCACCAAGAGGAATGTAATATGCTAAGATAGATCACACTTATGAAGGACATCACACCCAAATTTCATCCACAAACGCATCATATGAAGTGACAAGGTTGCACTAAGAACGAAGAAAAATGCAAAAATGAATAATGCCAATCTATGCCCCCACTTTAAAGGAATTGCTACACATCATTCTATGAGAAATTACTTTAAAGTAGCAAATGCAAAATGCAAAAAGAAAGAAGACATGAGAGCCAACTCAAAAATCCACTATGCCAAGTCATACATTTTCAAGGAAGGTTGTGTCATGTAAGAGAAAAAGAAAAGAGAGGGGTTTCCCCCAAAAAGCAACACACCAAACACATAAGGGATCTATGGATTTGGGGTTAGTATGTTCGTTGCTACAATGTTTTGATTAAAGAGCTTGGAACTATCATCATTCCCCAAATACATAGAACTAGAAGAATGATAAAAAGAGAGTGAAAATAAAAGAAAAATAAAATCCATTTTGGGTCAACATGGAAGAGACAATGTTGTCTCAACACCTTGTGTCATCCCCAAAAGGAAATCACAAGCAAAAAGAAAATGAAAAGGAAAAGGTTTTGGGTCAACATGAAGGAGACATTGTGGTCTCAATTCCTTGCATCATCCCCAAAAGGAAAAACACAAGCAAAAGTGAAAAAGAAAAGTAAAAGGACCTTTTGGGTCAACATGGAAGAGACATAGGATGTCTCAACGCTGTGCATCATCCCCAAAAGGAAAAACACAAAACAATAGAGAAAGGGGGAAAAATGAAAGCGAAGTATAACATATAGAAGAATGAAGGTACAAATAGAGGAATTTGCACAAAGAGAGAGAGCATCAAATGTCACATCATGAGGGAACACGATATGCACATACACATAAAAGAAAGTGCAAAATACTAGTAAGGAAAATGCAAGTCAACCATCTAACAAGTCATCTACCTCCCAATCATGTTTAGTGTATTGTAAGGGTGGTTGACTGTCCAAAGGGACGATTACAAGTGTCGAACTAGGGGAAGTAGCAGGTTCATCACTCTAGATAGGAGATATCTCAGTGCAACTCATAGACAAGGAAAACAATGTATTTAATTCATCATGTATCTGACGTCAATTTTCATTGTTTCTTCATTTTCATCTAAGTTAATCACAATGGGAGGATGAAGGGTAATTTCCAATGAAGAGTGGATCAGGAGGTGTTTCTGTTGTATCAAATCATTTTGTTGTGATGGTTGTAACGTACTATATTGTGGCGGGTCAGGAGGAGGAGGGTTGTTATTTATTGTCTTTGTCAAAGGCAGAGGTTGATTTTCTTTATTGTTTTTAGTTTATAATTGATGAGCAAGGAGACGATGTCGACACCTATGCTCCCTAGCACCACGGTTTCGTTTGATTCTATTTTAAAGTTGTGTAGGTGTAAGAGCATATTGATCCACCATAGGCTCCTTTTCTTCCCAAGGAGGAGGAACCGAAGGAGATGGGTCAATCACTTTCTCTTTTACTTTATAAACTTGTTTAATGCGAGGAGGAATGACAAGGTTGGTGTCATTATCTCTTGGTCATTTAGATAATGAAGGTGAAGTGTTTTTTGTTGGTTGCATGTGAGGTTGCACTGTTGGTTCAGGTTCAAATTCAAGTTGAAGCATTGTCTCATCTAGTATAGGAGTGGACGGGGACATGTGGCGAAGAAACAATTCAATTATTCATTTTGCTTTGAACTTTTGATAGGAAATAAAAAAGAAGTATTTGCGAGGGGTGATGGGTTCCATAGGTTCAAGCCAAAAGGCTTCCAAGGAAAAATTACCTTTAGAAGACAACGGGTTAAAACCACTATGGTGTATAGTAAATATCTCATTGTCAAGTGGAAACTTCAAACATTTGTGAATGACTGAAGGGACAGCTTTCATCGAGCAAATCCAAGGATGACCTAGCCGCAGATGAAACTGATTCAACTGTGGAATGATAGAGAAGGTTACATCCAATTTTTTACGTCTTATATGGAATGGGAGTATGATCGATTCAATCGTAGGGCATGCAAAACCAGTATGTGTTTTAATCCATGTTGTTGGTTTTTCATAATCATCTTGATAAAGATCATGTAATACCAAAAATTCTTCTCTGATCACTTTCTCACCACAAGTGGGATCTATTAATATCCCATTGGTGGGCTTATCAAAGATGCGGTTGGATATGTAAAGAGGACCATCAGGAAGTTTTTTAATTATATCGTGAGAAGAAAAAGTAATATCAAGAGATTTTTTAGTTTGGCCCTTACGAGGGATAACATATATCGTACCCACGAGTTCATCCATACGATTAACATGGGTAACATTTGAAGTAAGATCATGTTGTTCAGTATTTGTATCAACATTCATCACATCAGTGTTTGAAGGTTCACTAGCTTTGACAAAGGATATATTGTTTTTAGGCATTAGGTTGGTAAAAATTTGCAAATTTTGATTGGGGGGCAACAGACGTATTTCTTGTAACATTAATATTTGAAACAGATAGACGGTCGAAATCAATGAGGTCTTGCACTATGTGTTTGAGATGCTTACATTTTTTTGTGTCATGTCCATTTTGGCGAGGAAAATGACAATAAGTAGTTGGTTTAAAGGTGGGGGATAAAGGCTTGGTAGGATCAAGTGGTTTGACTATAGGAAAAGTGATCATTTGTTGTTGTAGATGTTGATTCATTATGTTATGGAGGGTATAAGGTAAAGGGGTAAATTGTCTCTTCAGGTCCCAATAACTAAAAGGTATGGTAGATTTAACAGCTATTACTTGGTTGTTGACAGGTTGAGGTGGTTGTGGAGAAGGGGGGTTGAACTGTAAGAAGCCTTTGTTTGGTTTTCTAAAGTTTTGTGAGTTGTTTTTGTTTCTTTGTTTAGACTTCTTAGCTTGGCTAGAAGTGGATTTTGCATCTCGACTAGTAACCAAGTTGTGATAGTCACAAAGGGTTGTGCATAAATGCATGAAAGAAGGAAATTTGATCATGGTCAATTTATCTTGAATGCGAGTTTGCAAGTTTTCAATAAACATCTTCTGGAGATGTGAATCAGGAACCTTGACATCTACTTGATCATACAATGACTAATAACGTGAAATGAAATCAATTGCTTTTTCATCCACATTTTTTTACACCTTATTAAATCCACCATTATCTTTTTGGGAGTCATATGGACTTGGAAATGACTTATAAAGGCATCAACAAGTTCATTAAATGATCAAATTGAATGATTGGTTAAAGAGGAAAACCACTCCAAAGTAGTATCCTTTAAAGTCCTAGGAAACAGTTTAGCTAACAGTTTATCATCAAGCACAAAATCACTGCATAAGGTGGTATAAGCATTAACATGATTAGTAGGGTCTCCTTTACCTTCGTACTTCTCAAACCTAGGCATCGCAATTCTTTGTGGCGTCGGTGTTCTTAAAATTTCCAAAGATAATGGGCTACTACGGACATAGTATATGGGTGGTGCGTTTTGGTTTTGGTTTATGGTGGATATTTTTTGTTGCATGGAAGAAACATTGTGAAAGAGTTGTGTGATGAGAGGGTCAGTGTAAGTGGTATGAGGTGGAAGAGAGAATGGTGATGGAGTGTATGTAATGTTGGGAAAAGTGAAGGGGACACTAATAGGGGTGAAGGTGGTGGAGGATGGAACATTCGATGCCACAAAAGAACTAGGAATGCTAGTTGGAATAGTGAAAGGAGTCACATGACTAACTTGTTGCATAGTTTTTGTAACTTGAGGAGTGGTATAGGTGGGTATGGATGCTACAATTGAAGGAGGAGGAATGTGAGATCCTCCTTGGCTAACCATAGTGTTTGTTGGTTGAGATGTGCTAGAGGTGGAAGAAGCATGTTTTTGATATATCTCGACAATTTTTTTCATAACATCTAAGCCCTCATCACTTTCAAGCATTCAATGGATGTTGTCTATAGCGAGAATCGCAATGGTTGAAATGTTTTCAAGGCACAAGTTGCGGAATGTGAGCATTTGATGTGTCAACTTGCATGCTATTGGTAGGCACAATATTGCTAAAGGTAGGGTCCATGCCTAATGCACTATTGTTAATATCAGGAGTAGGAGCTTGAGACAACCCAAGGTCCACAATGAGTGTGTTATCGCAAGATGTCATGAGTCATGAATTTCGTCTCACTAAAGTATTATCAATAGGGCACCAAACACTCATGCAAAGGTGACTAAAGGCGGGGTGGATGCAAATGCAATGCAAACTAGGAATAATAAAATGCAAATAACATAAATTTTGTAAACTGAAGCAGGAATTTAGTAATTTAGTAAACAGAAATGCAGAAAACACTATGAAAATGATAGAAATTGTTGTGTAGAAAGGCAACTGGACTGATTTTCCCAGTGTGGCAAATGAGTCTAGGGGTGAATTTTTTTGTGATTTTTTATAAAATTTAAAGTGATTTTGATGCTTTTCTAATGAAAAACTAGGATGTAAATGTAGAATTTGAATTTTTGTAATGTTTTGAAGTGCAAAAATGAATCTATATGAGATACTCACTAATGCAATGTTGTAAACCCAAGGATGAAAAACAATGCAAAAGCTAATGCAATGAGTCCTAGGATGTAAATGTAGATGTAAATTGGAAAGATAATGTTCAATATACAAGTTCACCAAAATGAACCAAATATTTTTGTGGTTTAGGATGTTATGACTCTCTTGCTTAATTAGGGTTTTTCACCTAAAGGAAAAGAGATAGATCCCACACAAAATCTAGGTGGTTCACTAAAACTAATGCAAGTACAATGAAAATATACCTAAATGCAATGGACTGATAAAATGGATTGATTATTTATGCAAAACCTAAGAAATATAAAGTGTTTGAAAACACAGTGTGATATGCAGAAATGAATGACAAATATAAACAAATGAAAATAGAACTTAAATAAATTGAATGGAGTGAACTTGGAGGTAGAATATTGATGTTGGAAGGTTTTGGAATGTCTCAAAAATCACTGTTAATGATCACTGGGACTCATTCGCCACTAATGGTGAATCAATCTAGGTTCTAATAAATTATGTTGAAATAGGTTTTGGGATGTCGGGAACTGAAATCCTCATAAATCACTTTCTCTAGCCTGGAAGTGGGACTCATTCACCACTAATGGTGAATTATCCTACCTACAAAAAGCTACAAATTCTAAATTCAACTATGTGGATCCAGATCTATACTTGTCTTCTTATTGAGTTGACGGAACTAAAACTACAGAAAAAGGGTTGAATGATGTCTCCAAGCTTTAATTAGGTATTTGTTTCAGACTTGAATAGCTTTGATGACTTTTTGACCACTTTTCAACACCTATCTCTTTGAAAAATCTATCTACAAGACCTACAAACACACATGTAAAGAGGGGGGAAATGGTTAAGGGTTAGAGTATAGGGATTTGCCTTGGTCAAATCCCACTTTGGTAATCAAACCCTTGATAAATAAATGAAATGAAATAAGAAAGGAATGATGAACAAATAACATGCAAATGGCATGAACTCACCAAACCCTTGTTGTTGAAGTCTAAAGATATGTCAATGGCTGCTCCAAGATGCTTGATAATTTCTTGATTAAATGATGAGGAATGCTTGAATGCTTGATTGAATGAGATGATTAGGTGAATAAGATGAATGGGGGTTAAAATGGATAGAAAAACACTTATTTATACACACTTATGCCCTAATTTCTTTAAAATAAAACATCACAGGCCAACCTAAGGACTTAGTGAATAAAAACGCAAAAGAAATTTGAATTTATTTTGAATTTTGTGCCAAGAGGGACTCATTCACCACCCATGGTGAGTGGGTTCCACTCAAGGAAAGCAAGTGGGTGTTGAAGATTAAGTTGTATTTAATGATGTTTGTCGGGTTTATATTCAAAAACACACTTAATTAAGGCCTATAAGTGCATAAAGGGACCAAATAAAGCATAAGAAAGGTGTAATTAGTGGTGACAAGCCTAGAAAAGCGTGAAAGTTCATTACAAGACTTTACAACACTTTAAAATAAGAATTGGTAAGGGATAAAAAGGGAATATTTAGATGAATTATAAGAAGAGTCTAGAAAAGTATAGAAATGTGTTACAACACTTCACAACACCTTCACAAGACATCATAAAGTCTTAATAATTTGAATATTCAAGAGTTAATGTGAATGCATAAGTCACATTACAACATTAAATCTAAGAAAAATAAGCCAAGCATCATAGGAAAAAGACCTAAATAACCATGAAAATGTCTAGAGATCCATTTTTCTATGGTACACTTCTCAAGTACTCTGATGGATCAAAAAAATTCAACATTATCTTTTTTTTTATGAACACACACTAATCTATATTAATTATAAAGATTAAAATACATATTCAAAAAAAAAGGTGGGTGGTAAGAAGGCATGCCCTAAGAATCACTTGGGCAGCACACAGAAAACCAAAAAAGAGTCACACATGGGCCTAGCCCAAAAGTCCCAGATTACAAACATTATTTTCATTTTTTATCAAAATAATAATTCATTCCCTTTCCATAAACAATCATTCACTCCCATCTTTTCATTTCTAGATTCAATCATTTGTTAAAATCTCTTGTGAGAATTTGTGGAATTTTAGGGATTGATTGAGTTAGCCAATTCCATAAAGGAATCTTTCTTTATACTCATTTGAGGCATATATTGAGCATATACCAAAGGTAGAACCATTAACACACAAGGATTCCCAAACAACCCTACTACAAGAAGAAAACCCATAATCCATAATATTAGAAGCCCATGTATCCTTGATCATAATGGCCACTCCTCCCCTTCCCCTATCATGCTTTATTGAAAATGACAAGGATATTTTCCAAAAAAAATTAAAATATGTTCAAGCTAAAAACATACTTCTTTAATTTCTTGAAGGCATAAACTATCCAAACTAGCTATACTTTTTGCAAAAAGCTCTAAGTAAGAACTTCCTATCAACCAACTCCAAACCTCGAACATTCTGACGAATGCAATGCAAGATCATCTACCAAGGGAAGGATGGGAACTAGACTTTTGATTTTTATACAATTTATCAAAAAATTTAGGCATCTTCTCATCTTTTCCTTTTTTGGAGCTTTTATTTCCATATCCCTCTTTATATGGTTTCTTTCTTCTTTTTTTATTTTCTTATGTAGGGGATTGGTTCTCTAAGATCATCTATTCCTTATTAAATAGGCGGTTATTAACCATTTCCATCCTTTTTTCACTACCTAAACTATGACCGATTTCTTTGAGCATCAACTCCTTAGCTCCATTATTTTTGTCATCATTTACAAAGGGTTGGGGGTCTTTTTCCCCTTTTGGCTTTGATTTTCCAAGGGAAAGTTGTTGAGCATTCTTAACAGTTTTGGGTTCATTTTGAAATTTGAACCCCTCTACTGACACATTCTTTGCTAGAATAACCATATAATCATCATCATTTGCAAGAGAAAAAATTCCCAAAATCAATTGACTCCCTTGGAGAGGGAAATCCTTTCTTGTCTTGGTCTATGTCAATTGACATTGCAAAAGAGTCATTAGGGTTTGTTGGGTTTCTACTTAACTCACTAGAATCCAAGTCCACAAAGTTTGATTTAGTCATTTTAATTTTAATTTCATCCACCTTCTTTGAACCTATAGGGCGATATTTTTTAAGGTGTCTATTCATTTTACATGGCAAACAAGCATTAAGGTTTCTAAGGGATTTAACCTCACAAACCACAACAGAGTTTCCCAGTTTAATTTCAAGTCGTTCAAGGATAACAACACTAGGCTTAAGAGAGATTAAAACCATAGCATTCAAATGTGGAAGAGTAAACCTAGACTCTTATGTTTGAAGAACCTCCCCTAAGGGTTTAAGCATATGTGGGATGAATTTAGTGCCAAATTAATTAGCTCCACCCACCTTGGAGTAGAGGGCCCAAGGTAAGGCTAGTCATATAATCATCATCATTTGCAAGAGAAAAAAGTCCCAAAATCAATTAACTCCCGTGGAGAGCGAAATCCTTTCTTGTCTTGGTCTATGTCAATTGACATTGCAAAAGAGTCATTAGGGTTTGTTGGGTTTCTACTTAACTTTCTAGAAGCCAAGTCCACAAAGTTTGACTTAGTCATTTTAATTTGAATTCCATCCACCTTATTTGAACCTCTAGGGCAATATTTTTTAAGGTGTCTATTCATTTTACATGGCAAACAAGCATTAAGGTTTCTAAGGGGGATTTAACCTCACAAACCAAAACAGAGTTTCCCTGTTTAATTTCAAGTCGTTCAAGGATAACAACACTAGGCTTAAGAGAGATTAAAACCATAGCATTCAAATGTGGAAGAGTAAACCTAGACTCTTATGTTTGAAGAACCTCCCCTAAGGGTTTAAGCATATGTGGGATGAATTTAGTGCCAAATTAATTAGCTCCACCCACCTTGGAGCAAAGGGCCCAAGGTAAGGCTCTGAAAACTTAACTTACTGACCAACATTCCAAAATTCTTTTTTGAGTACACTCTCCTGCATGTTATGATTTTTCAAAAAAAAATAAGAAAAAGTCTCTTTTGAATCATTCTACATATGGTAACACAAATACCAAGTTTCTTGCCCCAAACTTTTCCAAGCCAGTCATTGAAGAAAATTATCGAGGGAAGCATATTAGTATCTAAACAAACCAAAAAGAGAGTCGTGCAACTTATCCTTTCTTCTTCTTCCTTGAGAGCATGCAGCATGTTTTTGTTTGGCACAATAGTACAGACCCCAGAAAAAGAAGACGACTTACTAGATTCTCCTTCTGCAGCTCCTTTGAAGTTGTCGTCGTCTCCAACGAGCCATCCTTCCCAATCCATCTTCCATTACTATTAAGCACATAGAGGCAGGAACCGGGTTTGCACCTCCACTCAATACCTCCTTGTAAGAGGGCAGTAACCCAAAGTTTTAAATTCACTTCTTTTTTAATATTCCAAGTTTATTAATAACCACCTGGCGAGGCCACCTCAGTACAAATTCTATCCCTATGCAAAGCCTGAGCGTCGCCTTCAATAAATTCACTTTCTGCCTCCATTTACTATCTCAAGGCAGGCACGGGAGAAATTGAACTTCTAATATAAAAAGGGGAAATAGAATAGGAGGACCAGGCTAGCACCCAGCCCCGAGGAAAGGCCACGCCAAACTCCTCAGAAACCACAAAGTATCAACCAACAGCAAACAATAATCAAAAACTAGGTAAAGAGATACAACGATTCAAACAAACAAACAACCAACTCATCTACCCAGGATAGCAAGAAGACCAAGTAAGATTCCGTGGCACCAAGGAAACAAGGGCTCAGACCCGAGCTCACGCAATGCAGAGGCCGAAGATTCTTAGGCTTCCACGCTGCGGAGCTCCGAACCTTAACCATATAATATTTAAGAATCTCTATCTATAAATATATGCTCCTAATCATTCAACCTGAAATATTTTACACATGAACAAACAAAGAAATTTTAAATTTTAAATTGGATAAACCAATGAGATCTTGTCCATGGAAAAGGTCGCACCCGATTAGATTAACAAAAAACATAAAAGAAATTAAGTAAAATATAATCAAGTACTTCCCTGCCAACACAGGTTTGAGGCCAGTGAATGAAAGATTACTTACAGTTAATGATCTAAATTACTTAGAAGTTGCAATGGCTATGGCTTGAAATGATACGTACTTTGATCAGAATGAACAATCGATAACACTTGCTGAAAACAGTGCACGTCGCAGGGAATGTTGAGTACTCCGGTCTGCTCAAATCCATATTTTTCTGCAGATCTGGCCAGAAGAGCGCGTATGAGTGGATGGTTCAAGTAATGTATGGGTAAAACAAGTCGTTGTTTCTCTATCCCAACGCACACAGGAAAACAGCCTTTGGGAATGATATCTTGCTTACTTTCACTGCCCAACAACGCATATCTGCTCCTAATAACTTGCATACCCTCTCTCTGCAGCTCCACACCATATTTTCTCACGATAAGTTACCATGATTGAATTGAATATTTATTCTATTTTTATTAGTTGATGAAGTTACATGGTTGAATGGTTTTTTTAATTTGGTCAAATCCAAGCAATATCGACAGCTCTCCACGAAGGAACGTTTCCTGATGAATTCATTGTACCAACAAAGATTTCTTCGTTTCTTGTCAAAGCGTCTTACCAAACCAAGGACGCTGAAAGTTATCTAATGTTCTAATTAGTATCTTTTTCAAGTTACGTGCGCTTTAGAACCTTTGAAAATATATTTTTTTTATGTTCATTAGTTCTTAGTTAAGTAATAAATTAATATCAGTTATGATTTTAAGGTTGATCATAATAATTGAATGAAGTATACAAGATAAAAAGTAATAATTAATCTGATGTCATATGGACATATTAATTAAACATGTGTTAATATATAAGTAAAGATCTAATTTTTTTAGAGAATTTTAATGACATCTTAACAAAAAAACATGTTGATGTGGCATCATATTTGATGATGTGGACTTGATATTTTAAGTTTAATTAGTAAAATTGTTAAGTAAGTTGAAAGTCAATATGTACATCTACTAGGTTCTTTCCCCTAGCTTGGTTCTTTTGGCTTAGTTATCAATCTCAAACACATAATTCATAAGACTATTGTCATAATATGCTATGATTTCCTCTTGGAAAATATATTATGTGACAACATATTCATTATCATTTTTCTTATCACATAACCAACAATACCAAATGAATTGACTTGGTTCCAAATATAATTATGTCATTGCCAACTTCTATTTCCTTATGTAGTGTCAGAAATTGTATACCTTTACAATTTCACACTAGCTTTGGGTTCCTTAATTTATTGGACTTAGTTAAACTTCTAACTTGTCAAATTATGAATTCCAAAGCCTTATTATTCTCGTTTTCTGAAAGGAGAACCGGCATTTAATTAATGCAATCAATAATTAAATCACATTGGAGCATGTGTGTCATAGATTTAAATATGTTTTTGGAAAAATTTTATTGATTCAAATTCAACTTGCAATTGTTGGCTTTTGGAATCTAATTTTTGGGAAATTAGATAAACACCTATAAATACATAGTCTTTTATCATTTGAAATCTAAGAACACTTGAGCATTATTATCAAGACTTCATATGAGAAAATATTATTGTCAAGAGTATTCACGAGCAGATTTATCAGTCATTTGTTACAGCAATCAAGGTCTTAACATCATATTCAATTTTTGTGCATGTTCATTTCATCTTGTGAAGGCTAATATGCATTGTTGATCCTAAAGCATCCAAGCATTTCAAGTATCCAAATCCATCAAGCAAAGCAAGATCAAGCTCCTTAGAGAGAAGTGTTTGTCTTCAATCCTCTAAGGGAAGTCATTGAAGGGTTGGTGAGTTGTAGCAAGCAAGTGTTCAATCACCATTTCCTTCTCCTTTGTCATTATCTTTCTATCAAGGTTTAATTACCAAACTTTGGGTTTCACTTTAAGGAAAACCCCCATTCAAACAAATCTATTTTTCTCTTTGTGTATGTGTAAATTAAATATTGAAGAAGGATTGAAGAAATCTCAAAGGAGCAATTTTACATTGTTGCATAAGTTGTCATCATTGTTGTCGAGCCACATAAACTAGGTTGCAGACTTTATTTCTGACTTTTTGACAGTGGGACCTGTGCCAAATAAAAGCTAAATTCCAACATCAAAAGACTATCAAAAGTGGTTTTAGAAGCCCTGGCCAAGACCCATTCACCCAAGGGAAAACCAATACTTAAGTAGATATCAAAACTATTTTTTAGTAACAGATACATGTGACCAAACCCTTCTCGAATCTATCTACAAACTATCATTTTCATTTTTGTACTATCCAAAAATTACATTTCATGTAATAGGTCTTATTGTTTATTTAGTTTTAGTGATTTAAATCATTTCAAATTAGTTTTAGATCTATCTGATTGTCTTAGGATTGAGATCTAGGTCTGATTGACTCACCATTGAGGTTGAAAGTCAATCTTTACACCTTGTGGTCTCTTTCCTAATGAAATTCCCTTTAGAGAAAGACACATATTAAGATCCTCATAAGTTCTACACAAATAGACACCCCATTAATGTTAAGGATCTTCTTTCCCAACATTTCATTTTGGTGAACCTGACTGTTCTTACATCATACATTTCTAATTTGGAGACACTTAAAACCCTAGATCTAGGTTTTGCATCATCTTATTTTGCATTTCATTTAGGTTTACATATTGCATATTTGCATCATTTAAACTCATAAAAATATAAAAATATTGCATACATTCTACATAATAGCTTGCATTAAGGTGTGTTTCAGTCATTTAGCTCAACATTTCAATCAAAATTGTATTAAAAAAAAAAGAATTTCCATTTTTTCAATATATTGTCATTTAAATTGCATTTACATTTTATCAGATTTCTAGAAAACTGTCACTAAAGAATTTTTTTGCAGTTAGGAACTGTGAGCTTAAATATCAAGTTAAATACTCATATTTAAATTTTTAAGAATCATGTCCAAGGACTGAATGCCCAAGGGAGAACTTGCCTTGTACAATTGATTTTCCAAAATTTTGCACACTGCTTTATCTCTGTCTGCTTCACTTTCCTGTACTTGCAAATCTTTGAACATTTCATTTTTTCAGAAATTGCATATTTTGTATTTTTTTGCATTTAGCTCAATTAGTTCAAGAAAATGCATTGTTTAAAATCAAAAGATTTGCATTCAAAAGTAATCATTTTTAGGTTTTGCATCTAAAATCAATCAATTATCATATTTCAGATCTAAAAATTACATTAAAAATTCATTCAAATATTTATTCATACTTGCATTTGACATTTAAAGTAAACTCTCATCATGGATATGTGTTTTGGTCAAATATGGATGTCTTTAAAATCTTTGATTTATGTTTCAAGTTGTGTGTTTGGTGATGATTCTAATGCAATTAAAAAAATTCATGAATCTTCACCTCCTAATGAATGTCCTCGTGAGATAAACATCTTAGGCCAAGATGAAGATAGCATGCAAGAATTCAGACAAAATTCTTTGTGTAACCTTGAGAACAATACATCCTTCTATCCCTCCATGCAATAACCAACATCTCCTATCATCCCACCACTTGACATGTTCAACCTTTTTCATCCCAAAATTGAATCGCAAAACAAGCCTCAACCATCAAATATGAGGGAACTCATTCATAATGACAACATTTATACTCTTCTATCATATGCCCATAAAGTTACTGATGCATCTATTAACTTAAAGAAGATATTTATAGTCAAGGCTTTATAATCTTAAGTAAATAGGGATGTGACATATAAAATGAGCATGAGATCCATAAATTGATAGACTAAAAGCCATCAAAAGATACCAAGGGATTAGGATATCAAGATCCTCTTGTCCAATTTCCTAATCAAGTAAGAAACCCAAGCCCTATAAACTTAAGAAGCTACCATTTCTCCATACCATAACCAAAACTGAAAAAAGGCTTTACAATCACTTCTTAACCAAGGACTTATAACATTACCACCTATCTAAGAAAATAAAAAAGGGAAATGTACAAACATGTACTATGTATATCATAAAACTCTTGGGCATCTTACTGATGAGTGTTGTTCTTTAAAGAATATATTTGAAGAATTTAATATTGTTGAAGATCTTGTTAATACTATAATTGGCTAGCATGCACACACTTTGCTCCTTGCCATGTGATAGTTGTAGAATCTTAGCATACTCACTATTACATGTATTACACTTTATGCAAATACTTTTTTCATAATTCAAGAAGCATCGTATCATCATTTATCTTGGCTCATCCTTGCCCTACATTTGGAGGGCAAGGGGTTTGATAGCCTTGTCCTCGTATGGAACTTGTCGTTACCTCTTTGGCTAGTTATCCACCTTTTGTATATGATGAGCAAGATTGGGATGTGGACGACCTACTATAGGTTGGTTCACATGTGACATACTTTCTTTATTATTATTTCTATGTTCTTTGTGATTGCATGTATGTAATGTCATCCCCCATATCATGTTGCTTGGCATGTCTTTATATTTGTAAGTTTTGTTTAGATGACCCTTGTTACTCTATTGGTGCAAGGATACAAAGGAAGTGAATTTGTCGTGACATTCTTCTATTTGTATCTCCATTCTTCTATCTAAGTCATAAACATTATCTTTCATTTTTTCTTATGTTAAAATCCTTTTGGGGATGATGCAAGGCATTGAGACATTCAAGTCTCTTCCACATTGACCCAAAAAGATTTTTCTTTGTTTCCGCTCTCTATGTGTCATTTCTCCTTTGTGTTCAATGTTCCATGAGGTATTTGGGGAATGATGGTGGTTCCAAGCTCTATTATATCACTGTTGAAAATACATGTGCAAACCCTAAATTTGTGGATCCCTTATGTGTTATCTTTTTGGATTGCATGTGGGGGAAACCTTGTTTTTCATGACATGGATTTATTTGGAAACATATCATTGGCATAGGGCTTTCCAAATAAGCTATCATGGCCCTTTTTATTAACTGGCATTTATCATTTCTACTTTAAATTAATTTCTCAGGACATAGTTTTTAGCAATTCCTTTAAAGTGGGGGCATACATTGATATTATTTCATTTTGGCATTGACTTTTTGACATTTTTGGCTTCACTTTTGTTCACAAGAGATGGACTTAGTGTAGCATTGGCATAGCACATTGATCATTTTGTGGCACCTTATCAAATTTATTAGGGAGTATAATGTTTGGTATGATTGACATATGGGAACACACCTATATACCTGGTGCATTCATCCCATCTTCCACCCCTTTTATGGGTACACACCTTGTAGACCTAGTGTGTGTTTCTCATTTTTCCTTTAGGACTCACCTAGTGTATACTGAACTACACTAGCCCTTGTGAGCATATTTTATGTGGAACATGCCATAACGCAACTTGCTAGTCCATCCTTTTTTTTTCTTTTTTCATTAGCTTTAACATTAAATATGTTTGTGTATCTTGTCTTGTTCCACATATCTTATAGATCTTGTGTTTCCCTTTGTCCTTATGTTGGTTTCCCATGGGATCTTAGATCCTAGGGGCTTGGCCACCTCCTTGACCTTTATCATCCCGTTTCTCCAACATTTATACACTTGGACCCCTCTTGATGCATATTTATCTACTTTAATGTGAGTCTAAGTGTAAGTTCATAATTTCACCAAAGTGGGGGCTATATGTAGTGTAGGAAATTGTATACCTTTACAATTTCACACTATGTTTGGGTTCCTTAATTTATTGGGCTTAATAAAAGCTTCTAACTTGCCAAATTATGCATTCTAAAGCCTTATTATTCACATTTTTTGAAAGAAGAACCGATATTTAATTAGTGCAATCAATAATTAAATCACATTGGAGCATGTGTTTCCTAGACTTATAGGTTAGGGTCCATTCGGCCAAGTGTGAATTGGTCCCCTTTAAGTCCTAAGACCCATTTTTAAATATATTTTTGGCAGAATTTTATTGATTCAAATTCAACTTGCAATTGTTGTCTTTTGGAATCTATTTTTTGGAAAATTAGATAAACACCTATAAATACATAGTCTTTTATCATTTGAAATCTAATAACACTCAAGGATCATTATCAAGACTTCATATGAGAAAATATTATTGTCAAGAGCATTCAAGAGTAGATTTATCAATCATTTGTTGCAACAATCAAGGTCCTAACACCATGTTCAAGTTTATGTATGTTCATGTCATCTTGTGAAGGCTAATATTCATTTTTTATCCTAAAGCATCCAAGCATTTCAAGTATCCAAATCCATCAAGCAAAGTAAGATCAAGCTCCTTGGAGAGATATTTTTGTCTTCAGTCCTCTAAGGGAGGCCATTTAAGGGTTGGTGAGTTGTAGCAAGCAAGTGTTCATTCATCATTTCCTTCTCCTAAGTTGTCATTATATTTCTATCAAGTTTTAATTAATAAACATGGGGTTTGACTAAGGAAAACCCCCATTCAAACAAAATATTTTTTCTCTTTGTGTATGTGCAGATTACAAATTAAAGAAGGATTGAAGAAATATCAAAGGAGAAATTTTGCATTGTTGCATAAGTTGTCATCATTATTGTCAAGGAATAGAGACTAGGTTGTAGAATTTATTTTTTACTTTTTGATAGTGGCACCTATGTCAAAAAGAAGCTAAAATACAACATCAGAAGATTGTCAAATGTGTTTTCAAAATATCCAACCAAGACCCATTCACCCAAGGGAAAACTAGTCCTTCAACATGTCTCAAAAATTATTTTTAGTGATAGGTACATGTGTCCAAACCCTTCTCAGATCTTCCTGCAAACTGTCATTTTCATTTCTATACTTTTAGGAATTTTCATTTCATGTATTAGATCTAATTGAACTCATTTAGTTTTAGTTATTCAAATCATTTCAATTTAGTTTCAGATCTATCCTATTGTCTTAAGGATTGAGATCCACATCAAATTGACTCACCATTGAGGTTGAAAGTCAATATTTACACCTTGCGATCTCTTTCTTAATGAAATTCCCTTAGGGAAAGACATATTAAGATCCTCATAAGTTCTACACAAATAGACACCCCATTAATGTTAAGGATCTTTTTCCCCAACATTTCACCTTGTAATATGATGAAGATCAAAGAACTATTCCATTTAGCATTACCAATTGATTAAATCTTGGATATTAAACTTATGCATGTCCATCCTTGGCATGAAGTGTCTAGACCCAGCCACAACAATATTTGAGTGATAGTCCTTATTTAGACCTAGATCAAACTCAATAAACCATGTCCCTTATAAGAAAAATTTTATTCTCAAGTCTTGTGGTGTGGATTGATTTACTAGAAATATTTAAAACCTTTGAGTGAAGTTATTCATTTAAGCATTGCCTCCATATCTTCTTTCTTAGCTACCCCTTTTATCTACTCTACCATTTTTTATAATATTTCCTCTTTCATCTTGATGGTTTCTTCCCTTGTAGCATCTTTAAGGCATATGAGATTCATCTCATCTATACTGCATCATATTTATTTATTAGTAATTTCATTCGGGCTTCCCTTACCTCTTGTTCAAGCCCTCATCATGTGTAAAATATACTTTAGTATTACATTAAACTTTACATTACATTATGTGAGTTAGGTTTTGAGATTTAAAATTATAAAAGATACATAAATGAACAACATATTTTAGAAGAAAAATAAATAAGAAATGAAGATCTACATGAATGACCTAAGAATTTTATTACCTAAGACACAAGCATAGCATGGTGTCATCCAATTGACACTGACATACATTTTGAACACATATTGATATCCATTATTTGCACTATTATCTTAGGATGATGGAAAACTCAAGTGTGTTACAAAAATATATATAGATCTACATTTAAGGATATAAAGAAAACAATAGCAACAAACCAAGTATATCCAAAAGTGTATAGAAGTGAAGAAATTAATTACAACCAACAAGTTTAAATAGAATATTAAAATGATATAAAATAGTTCAAAATACAAACAAAACCTTCTTGTGGTTGCAATCTTCTAAACACCTAGCCTAGGATGGATGGTAAGGTTGGGCTACTTAATAGTTTTCCTTCAATTTAGCCACCTATTTTGGTCTTTTGACTTTTACGAGGAATAAATGATACATAGGAAAAAAGTAAATGTGTGTGTGCTTAGCCTATGTGTGTCTAGGACTAAGAACAACAATAGGAAATTAAATAAATCTATAAGCATTAATCCCTAGTTTATAGGGAAAAATACCCTAGTGTGTATGGTAAAGAGAAAGGAGGTGATAACCCCACAATGCTAAAGAAACAAACCAAAAAAAAATTATAATAACAAAGGAAAAGAAGATAATAATAGTAAAATAATCTTCATAATTATAATAAAGTATGCTCATGAGCCCAAGGACGTGTGAAAGAATGTTTGAATGCTACAATGTGTAGAGTCAAAAAGAGTATTGGATATTGTCTTGGAGAGCTCAAAATTGTATTATAAAAATAAGAGTAAAATCTTGGAAGAAGGAGAGGGAAGATCAATATAATTTTAAACAGGCAAAGATGAATATTTGACTTCCAAAAATTAGGTTTATGACAATTAAAAATGAATATTTGGAAGCTAAAAGGTCACTACCAAGTTATAAAATAGATTTTATATGATTGTATAGTTAGAGGATGGCATCATGATTCATAGATATTAGTACACCCTACTAGCATCCAAGTTTAATGTGCTTGTATACTTAATAGGATGGGAAAAATCATAAAAAAACACAAGGGAACGCATGGAAACACACAAAACATAGTTAAACACACAAAAATAACACCACACTATCATTAGGACTAGGTAAAAGGCTAATGCTAGGCTAAAATGATCCTAGAATATATATTACTAAGGTTTTGGATTTTATATTGTAATGATTGGTATTTATTAGTTAAAATGGACTAGCATGCAATAATATACATAGATTGGAAGTATTCATTGACTATGTTTAGGAATTTTCTTGTGAGTGGGAGGAGGGAAAGTGATCAAGTGGGATTTTAGGGGCATGGGTAAAATATATTTAGGAAGATGAGAAAGTTGCACATGGGGAGTTTTCTTCTCATTTTTATGGAATATAAGAAGGTTACATTGTTTAAATGGGTTTAATAGAAGTAGATGGAGGAGGAATTAAACCTTCCCACTTGGTAGAAAGGTGTAGTTCACAAAAATAATATCATATAAATACATGACATGATCAAGAAAGGGAATATTTAAGTAGAGGATGAGGCCATTAGCATATAAATAAAATGTATAAAGGTGTCGTGTGAGTTCCACAAGGACCTTATTTCCTTTCCCATGCACCCGGGATTATTTCTATGGTGTCTATGTTTAAAAATATTTTTTTATATAGGCACATGTAACACTTTTTTAATTTAGGAGGACCTACATCATTAGCCTTGTCTAAAAAAAAAATAATTCACATGTTGGAGAACCAATAATATAATTTAAAAAATATGAATGAATGATTCCACCATCAAAAATTGGATTCATGTTCAATTAGGGATGTTAAAATGAGTTGGATCAACTACATATTCACTAGTGTTAGGAGGGGTGAAGTATAAGATGCCCCAGTTATAACTAAGACAGGCATTAGAAGGAGAATAATGATGAAGAAGAATAAAATAATAAATAGAGGGTGATAATGGTTATGGAATATAGATGAAGAAAAATGTATAAGAGTAAAAGGAGTTGAAGAACTAGGAGAAAACTTCACACGACTAGAATAAATCTATTTATGATGCCATAATGGTTCAATATCAGCATTAACCATTGTATACACCTAAAATTAGTCATCACATTTAATTAATTAAATACCAGTTATTTAAGTAATATTTAGACTATGTATAAATAAATTCTCAATTTATTTATATTGTTCATATTCTAAATTCTCCAAATCTAAAATCATATTCTTCTGAATTAATTAAATAAACAAATTTCCATAAGCTTGTTTTATTTAATTAATCTTCACTAATCTCGATTAGGATTTCAAGCACATGTCTACAAATTTTTGTGCCACCTCACCAAGGTCATATGAAATTAAATAATTAGAATTTTCTTCAACCAATTTTTAAGCACGTGGCTTATTCCTCACACACTTCCACCAATTTTCAAACACAAGATCTTTTCTTCCCACACTTGAGTCTTCCATCCCAATGGCATGTTGCCCATTGGTCAAGAGATTCTTCCATCCAAATGGCATGTTGTCTTTGGTCAGGGGGACAACATCTTGATTCTCTTCATCTCCACCATTCATTCTTCTTGTTCTAATCTGGACCATTGATCATTGCCACCTCACAAGATGCTTGGAAAAGGTTATAAATACAACCCTTTGGCATTGTATTTTGCATCCACTTTTGAATAGATTTATCATGCAGGAATATTGTTTGAGCTTGGGAGAATTATGGAGTCTTATAGTTACATCTCATATCATGTTTTGCATCATAGTTAAATCTTAGACTAACACTTTGCTTCATAGTTGCATTTTATGTCATCCTTTGCATCATAGTTGCATTTTAGATTAGCATTTTCATAGTTAGCATTTTAGCATATGGAGTATCATCTTAGTTTTCCATAGTTTTCATTTGAGCATATGTAGAATCATATATAGAATCATATATAGAATCATATAGATCACTACCATAGTATCCACCACCATTTTTCTATTCATCATAATCATCGTCATCCATTCATCAGGGTATCCATCATCATTTTTATCATATAGTTGCATGTAGGAACTTAGTTGGCTTGCATGTTGAATACTAATCTCATTTATTAAATGTCATTCTAATAGCCTTTGTGCACATAGAAATCTGAGGGCCAAAGGGTTAAAGGAATCATTAAGAATAGAAGACAATGAGACGTTCTTAGAAGATTTATTAAATTTCAATTTAGAGTAGCTTCTTTGCTTTGAATCTTTAATATAATTCATTTCATTAAGGTTTGTGCTGACACTAACTTTCCACATTTTACACACACAAAATGGCACCCACCGTGGGGCCTTGCCCCATTTTTTTTAACATGCTAGAAAATTTATGTTCACAGGTTCGAACGTGAGACTTCTGGCGCATATTGCACCCGTTCTGGCGCATATTGCACTATTTTTTGCACTTCTTGCATGAGTTTTGGTGCTTCTTGCATAATTTTTAGCGCTTCTTGCATGATTTTTGGTGTTTCTTGCAAGTTTCTAGAAAAGTTCACCAGGCTTCCAAAAACATGTTTTTGAGTTTTAGCGCTTCTTGCATGAGTTTTGGTGTTTCTTGCATGAGTTTTGGCACTTTTTGCTTCCAGATTGGCACTTTTTGTCTCTGTTCTAGCGCATTTTGCAGTTTCCCTATTTTTCACTAAACTTGAAGGCTAATACTTTGTGTTGTTGTTTTGCAAGTTTCCCAGATTCACTGTCAAAGACTCAAACATAAACTATTGACATATTGTAGGGGCTGGAAGTGATTTACTTTTTTCCTTTTGGTTAAGTTAGGAACATAGCTTAATTAAAAGGTTAATGAACATCATGTTTTTCATGCTTGATGGATGGTAGGCATATGCTCTCCCCTTAATTGGGTGACCAAAAAGCCAAACCCATTCATGTTTATCTACGAGTGTGAGTGGAGTATATAGCATGTGTTCTCTCTTTATTCATGTGGAATAAAGATTGATTGAACTACAAGTATACTTGCTTGATTTTGTTTATCTTAGAGGGTTTTCCTTGTGGGAAAAAGTAATCACCCAAGGGAACGACCCAATCGGTAACACACTAAATCCAAGTGACTTCCAACCAGGATATAAATGTGGGTACTTGAACAAAGGCAAGTATCACGAGGATAGTTCCAACGAGAAGGGCAACAATGGTCTCTCACTGCATGGATTATCCCCCATGAATGGAATTTTTGTACTAGAACCCTTGTTATAGTTTGGCCAAAAACCTTTATCTATTCTTTGGTGCAGCAACGGTCATTACAAAGGCATCCACATTCTCACAGTTTTTAGTAGAGATGAGAAATATGCCATGGGATATTCATGGGTATTGATGCTTGGTTTCCCTGTAGAAGTGAATGTCATGGAGGGGAGTTAGTGGGGTCAAGCATCTAACCATCTGCTAAGACTAAGTGTGATTTGGGTAAAACCCATGTGGAATCCAAAAGATGGAATCCAAAAGAATACAGTCTTTCATAGCCTTAGGAGTGTGCATTGCCTGATGTTTCTTTATCAAAGTGTTTTCAAAACAAATTTCAAACAAAACATCACATGTCAAAAGTGAAAACCCTGATTTAGAATTACATTCATTGAAACAACCAAGTTTCCAACTGGAAAATCCAAAAAATTAAATAAACTTCCAAGAAACAGTGTTATTATTCTAGTTTGGCGCATCTTGTAGACCTTCTAGTGCATATTGGTTTCCTTCTGGCTCATCTTTCACCTCTATTCACGCATATTGTCCAAGTTTCCAAAGTAAAAACCTACTTACAAACCCTTGTAAAACTTTCTAGCACATCTTGCAAGTCCTATAGCACATCTTGTACCTGTTCTAGTGCTTTTTACACTTTTTGTGGCACTTTTTGCACTTTCTGTGGAACTTTTTGTACTTTCTTTGGCACTTTTTGCACTTTCTTTGGTGCTTTTTGCACTTTCTCTGGCACTTTTTTGCACTTTCTTTGGTGCTCTTTGTCTTTGTTTTGGCACATTTTGTAGACCACAAAATAATGACCTAGTTTCATCTCTTGTCTGATAGTCAGTCTCATCCCGAGAATCCTCAACAGTGTTCAACCATTCCTTAGGTAAAACAGAGTCTGAACATGTGTTTTATCAAATGATTTCACAAAAGATTAAAATCCGGAAACCCAAGTCCAAAGTTCTTAGTCCAAGAGAACATCAAAAATGTATCTCAACACTCTATGAATTTAGAGAGAGGTGGTCTTCAATTTTTACAAAAGAACTTCAAAGAACAATCCCAACTTGTACTCATTTTACTATTGTCAAAATCCAAGACTTTTCCAAAGATTTGAGTATCTCGTTTTACCAATTTGAACCAAAATTTTAGAATTTTCTCAAGTCTAAAATCATTCCTTAGATACCTTAGAGTCTAAACTTGTTAAAATTGACCTCTACAAGTGGAATTCTCTAATCTAGACCAAGATCTAACATCTCAAAATACCAAAATCATCAAATTTATCACACCCTTGATTATGAAGCCTAGTTTCATCATCAGAATTTTTCATCCCTTCATCACGAAAGGAAGCTATATGGTCAAAATCCAACCTAGTCTCATTAGAATTTTTCATTTTATTTGACTTAGTTGTAATCCTTGGTACTTTTCCAAAACTTAGATCAAAGTTTAGTCTAAAACTATAACACTTGTATGCCTATTCAAACAAGGTTACAAAAACATAAACTCAAAGAATAAGAAATTGAGACTTAAAACACCATGGCTGAAATAGATGAGGATCAATTGAATGCTTTAGCTCATCAAATGGAAATATGGGATATGCAAAGGTCAACAAGAAATTTGGGATATGCAAAGGGAAACAACCACATAAATATATTTGTTTTCAAACATCTATTCTTATCCATCTGACAGAAATATGGACATGACACCTCCACCGACAACTACATCATCCAAGTTTAATTTCTTTGAATTCTTGAAAAAGTTAAATCAAAATCCCAAATCCCAGTCCTCAAACACAAAGGATATTGAACAATCTTACCATGTCATGCATCTATCTTCATCTCCCATAAGTCAAAATAAATCTCAGGATTCTTTCACCCAAGTTGATGATTCCATCCAACCACCTTCTTCTATCATATCTTTTGTATCCAATGATTCATGTCAATCTCTTAGTCTAAACCATGTTGTCATAGACTCCTCTACACTTCAAGATCAAAACATTCTTTCCACTTCATCCAATGATACCAAAATTCCACAAGTTCTTCCAATCTTTGACCAAGATTCCATCTCTCAAAAATTCTATGATGATCCCCTCCTTTCACTTTTCATCCACAATGACTCCCTTCCATCTCAAAAGAAAAGTATCCTTCGGAGTTCTTCTTCCACCCCATCTAATGAATCCATACTATCTCATGATTCCATTGCATCCCAGGAGCATGATAATTCTTCCATCCTATCTAATGATGTCCTATCACCCGATGATCAAGATATTCTTTCTACAAAATCTCATGATTCCCTTCCTCATCGAGATCAAGATATGTGTCCATTTGAGGATATCCCTTCATTTCATGAGGATGTTCATCCTCATCAAGAACAAGATATGTCTTCCATACCACTTCATGATGATTCCATACCTAATAAAGAGAAAGCTACTCCATCTCGTAGACCTCATGATCCTTTTCCAAGTCAAGATCAAAACACCCCATCATCCCCAAGTCAAGATCCTATCACACCTATACAAGCTATCCATGAACCCCACACCTACAAATTGGGATCCTCCACCTTTGTCCGATCCGGTTTACTTTTGACACCTATCCTTTCATCCATATCATATCCTCCCCAAAATGGACTCGCATCTTGTTTCACAAAAAATGCATATCCCATTGGTAAACAAATGTGTCAAAATATGTACTTCAAAGGAAAAGGATTATGCCTTCATGAACAAGGTATCCTGGAACCCCTTTATGTCCAACAAAATCAATATTATCACGGCCTTGGTTATACACCTAAGTATCCTAATCCATGAAACCTACCATCTATCCTAGGTCCTCATCCTAATCCACCAAACCTACCATCTATCCTACGTCCTCATCCTAGTTCATCAAACCTTCCATCTATCCTAGTCCCATATCTTATTCCTCAAGAACAACAAAGGCACACATCCTTGATTCCCTTTCAAAATTATGCCTACACTCACTCAACCATAATACCTCCATGCCATTCATCTCAATCCACCCCTCACATTGCTCTTGGAAGAAATTTGGGTGCCAAATTTCAAAAGCTTCCATATCAAAATCCACATATGTCAAAGGATCAACATGTCTCCTCGAAGAGGCATGAAAAAAAAAAAAAAATTGATCCAAAATCAAAGGAAAAATCAAAAAGGCCACAAAGGCCCATCAAAGCAAAAAGCAAATTTTCAAATACCACAAAGGTCCATAAATCAAAATAATTTTTCAAAAGGCCACAAAGGCCCATCAAAGCAAAAAGAAAAATTTCCAAGGCCACAAAGGCCCATAAATTAAAAAGAAGATATCAAAGTCAAAAGTCATGTGGATTCCAAAAAGTCTCATAGAAGCAATAAAATCTAAATTGGCATCCAATTTTGCTAATCCAAAAGCTTCCTCTAATTTTCCATCTAAAAACCTATCACCTTTTAAATCAATTTTTCCTCCATCACTCCATCACCCTTCAAGGTGTGTTCCAATGTTGACCTTGCAATCCTTTCCATCTATCCATCAACAAGCCTTCCCACCTCCTATCCATTACCCAACATTCATCCCCCATCATTCTCCTTTAATCCAAACCTTTGGATAAGCCCTTAGTTCTTCCATCATACCTTTAATAGGCCAACATTTATGAGTCTAATCCCCATGGCCATGGTTTATCAGAAGGAAATTTGGTCGTGAAACTTGATGCTTACGTTCTTCTTCCATCTTGGACTATCATGCATATATTATCCTCCACATTTCCCAACTTTGATCTTTACAAGGTTAAGGATCTCCTTGAACATCATATATCTTATCCTATTTTCTTTTTCCATATCTTTCGTACCATATCTTTCATCTTATCCATATTCCATCATTCTTTCTAGATACATCATTTCTTCCCTTCCTTGGTCTTAATGAGGAATAGGGGAAAAATACTTGGGCCTTGTGTCTGTATCTTATCTAGTTGATCTTGATCATCCCATTCATTATCCTTATCCTTTCATTCTTCCATTTCATATCTCCTAGCTTATCAAAATCCATGTCACCATGTCCCTTTGCAACCTTGAATCTTATCATGTAAATCATATTTGAACCGAGTTGTAAAAAATTATCCAATCCTCATATCTTTTGTCAATAAATCATCAATCTTATCATAATTAGAGGAAATCAGTGAACCTAAGTACTTATCATCATCATGCCTTATGGAATCATTCATTCCTAGCATCCTAATTAATCAACCATTATCATATTTCGACAAGAGATATGTCGCTTGTGTGACATGTTTTGCAGTGAATCTTTTAGTCTAATCTATCGTTTATCCATGGTTGCATTACCTCTTTTGTGGGGCATCATGTTCCTTCAATCGGTCATATCATATCATTCCATCTTAAATATCATGAGAAAATATCAAAAACATTACAAAATGTCCTTAAAAAATGGTTTCCTTGATGAAAACCTGGCAAGCAGGCATCTTGGTGACAACAAAAAAAATCAAAAAAAGATCAAAAATATAACAAAAAAAATTAGAAAAGAGAAAAATACAAAAAAAAGTGAAAAAATCAAAAAGATCAAAAAAATCATAAAAATTTGAAAAAAGTGCAATAAAAACAAGTAGTGAAAACTTGGCAACAGGCGTGCTATTTGTGATAGGTTAGCTTTTCCATATATTTGAGCATGTCAACCATTCTCTTTTGCCATTCATCTGCATATCATCGGAAAGCTCCATGTACATATCTTGGCATCATGGTCATGTCTCACCGTAGACAGGGGGTAATAAACTTTGAGCTTGAACCAACAGATAAACAGTAATAGTACAACACAACCCAAAACAATGATCATAGTGCAATTCAACATTGAACATCAACATGAACACATCAACCATCAAAATCAAAATTCCAAATCAATCAAACCAAAAGCAAACTTCAAATGGATGATGTTCTTTCTGAATCATGGGTTTATCACGTTAAACACAAATGTTCAATTGTTGTACTTTGATTTTTGTTATCATATCTCTGGAGCCCCTCAATGATGTATCGAACTAGAGGAGCTAGAAAGGAGTATGATTTTTCTTTTTCTGTTGTGTGTGAGTTGATCATTATTACTGTGCAAATTTTCATAGGACATGCTCTACAAAGTATCACTAATGATATTCTGAATTTGCATAGGAAAATGGTTAACTCTTGTCTGTTTACACAAGAAATACTTAGGTCATCTCTGTTTAATTATACTTAGATGCTTGTGTTAACTTACACTATCAAACATCATGGAAGTAGTACTCAATTCATCGTGGTCTAAATATACCAATGATGCTTGTACTCACTTTAAACATTTTAAAGGCCCAATGATGATAAAAAGCATGACAAATTGGTTGTTACGAATGAAAAATTTTGCATACGAGATCTGCATGGTTAGAGTAGAGTGCATCCATGTTAGTTTGCATCTGTATTTATGGGATTTCCAAAGTTGCAACAATGATTTTATCTCTTGCATTAAGGGATTGAGTACACTTGACATTGCCAAAAACACATCATTTTCATATAGTTACACATCACTTGCAAAACATTCTCATTTAGTTGCATATCACTTGCATCAGAAAACATTACAACATCATTCATCCATCCATGCATCACATCATAATATTTATATTAGAAAACACAAAAAGACGTGCATTGCACTTACATAATCAAAATCATTTCATATAGTGGCATTAGGAAAGTGGTTCACTAAGCTTAAATGAGTGAGTCTCTTCAGATTTCCAAAAGAATTGGGAAATATGTCAAGTTTTGTGAAAGCTTAATTTAACAAAGAATCAACTAACGGAAACCTTCTCAAAACTCTTGGAAGTTGGATAGATTCACTCATTTAAGCTTAAGACCCAAGAACATAATCATTTGCATAATCATTGCATTACATAATCATATCATCATCACAAAACATCACACATCATTTACATAATCATTACATCTCATTATCACTACATCCATACATAATAAATATGAACATCACATTTCATCACATATCATTATTGCATAATCAAATCCATTTCACAGAGCATAAAACATCATTTGCATAAATCCATAAAGCATATAGAAGCATCCATCATTGCATTATCATATCATATCATCATTGCATACATTCTCATAGAATTAGGTACCATCACACAATCATTTCATATACACATTCATTCATTCATTCCATCATTTATTTGCATCAGAAAAGTACAAAAACATTAAATACATCACATATCATAGGCATAATAAAATCCATCCCATGCATCATATCAGCATCATTCATAAAACATCATAGATTCATAACACATCAGTTGCATCATCAATTGCATCCATAGCATATCATATCATCATCATATAGAACACCACATAGCATAAATGATAGAAATCAAATGCATCCATCATAATCATCATGATCATCATCATATAAACATCATATAGACACATAGACCATAATCATCGCCACATATCATATAACCTCAAAATCACAATGTCAAGTGTACAATGATATCCAAACATGGAGAGATACATCAACAAAGTGGCAAGAATCACAAAAATTTTGACTGAATAAGTGTACATCATAAGTCTCAATACATTAATCAATCCTATACTGGGGCATATCAATCAATCAGAGAAGTCAAACCACATCGCCCAATCAAATCTAAATTTTCCTACACCAGATGCAAAATCATGTCCCACGTCTTTAGGAAGTGTTTCCTAGACTGAATAATTCTAAAATCTTCCTATGCTCATAACATATTGCAAATCAACAATCTTATCAATCAATCAACCCATCAATCAGCCTATCAAATCTAATCAGCTCCAATGAGATTTCAATCAAATCTCGTTGAGCATCTATCATTTACCTTCACATATCATGAGGTCAATCATCATCATCAATCAATTCAACCTCGCCTATCATGAGGTTCATCAATCAATCCAACCTCGCCTATCATGAGGTCAATCATCAATCTATCATTGATCCTCGCCTATCATGAGGTCAATCATCAATCTATCATTGATCCTTGCCTATCATGAGGAAAATCATCAACATCCTATCATTGACCATCACCTATCATGAGTTCAATCATCATCATCCTATCATTGATCCTCACCTATCATGAGGTCAATCTATCAACATCATCAAACATCGTCAAATCAAACAATCGGTTGAACGTGATCATCAAACATTAAACACAAGGAGGCAACATAAGGCATCAATTAATCAATTAACCAATCTGGCAGGCTCAATCAAATTTTGAGAGATAAATCATGTTTTTTATCAAAGTATCATTGGTTTAACGTTGCATCATCATCAAATCATCGACAAATCATCAAAAATCCAAAATTCACCGATTTATCTCTCGAGGGGGCATATATTCGTCAGTACCTGAAAAAAACTTTTTTGGGCATCGGTATCAAATTTTTCTTTGAAGCAACGTGTAAACACATTACTTCAAAGAGGGGAAAAATGTATACACCTAAAATCAGTCATCACATTTAATTAATTAAATACCAGTTATTTAATTAATATTTCAACTACATATAACTAAATTCTCAATTTATTTATATTGTTCATATTATAAATTCTCCAAATCTAAAATCATATTCTTTTGAATTAATTAAATAAACAAATTTCCATAAGCTTGTATTATTTATTTAATCTTCACTAATCTTGATTAGGAATTCAAGCACATGTCTACACTTTTTGTGCCCCTCACCAAGGTCACATGAAATTAAATAATTCTAATTTTTAATTAGAATTATCTTCAACCAATTTTTAAGCACATGGCTTATTCCTCACACACTTCCACCAATTTTCAAACACACGGTCCTTTCTTCCCACACTTGAGTCTTCCATCCAAATGGCATGTTTCCCATTGGTCAAGAGATTCTTCTATCCAAATAGCATGTTGTCTTTGTTCAAGGGGACAACATCTTGATTCTCTTCATCTCCACTATTCATTCTTCTTGTTTGAATCTGGACCATTGATCATTACCACCTCACAAGATGCTTGGAAAAGGCTATAAATACAACCCTTTGGCATTGTATTTTGCATCCACTTTTGAATAGATTTATCATTCAGGAATATCGTTAGAGCTTGGGATCATTATGGAGTCTTATAGTTACATCTTATATCATGTTTTGCATTATAGTTAAATCTTAGACTAACACTTTGCTTCATAGTTGCATTTTATGTCATCCTTTGCATCATAGTTGCATTTTAGATTAGCATTTTCATGGTTAGCATTTGAGCATATGTAGAATCATATATAGAATCATATAGATCACTACCATAGTATCCACCACCGTTTGTCCATTCATCATAATCATCATCATCCATTCATCAGGGTATCCATCATCATTTTTATCATATAGTTGCATGTAGGAACTTAGTTGGCTTGCATGTTGAACACTAATCTCATTTCTTAAGTGCCATTCTAATATCCTTTGTGCACATAGAAATCTAAGGGCCAAAGGGTTAAAGGAATCATTAAGAATAGAGGACAATGAGACGTTCTTAAAAGATTTGTTAAATTGCAATTTAGAGTAGCTTCTTTTCTTTGAATCTTTAATATAATTTTTTTCATTAAGTTTTGTGTTTATACTAACTTTCCACATTTCACACACACACAACCATAAATATATTTCCATCATAAATTAATTTTATGGTATAATGCAAAGTATATATAACTTCTCCCATCACATGAATCTATGGCCTACCACTTGAAGGAGGTTATATAAAATATTCCCTAGCATCACATGGACCATGTTGGGGTAGGTGGTAGGTCTTAACTCAATAGGAAAAGTAATATTTCCTAGACTCTATAGGATAACATTATCAAAATCTCTAATTAAGAGGTTAGAAGGTGAAATAAAAGAGGTATCAACCTATATACAATTAAGGAATTTCATACAGTTACAAACATGTCCAAAGTAAGGAAGTCCACCCTGATTGTGATGTAGCGTTAAAGGAAGTTTATAAAACACTACTTTGACATCAATATATGCATATTCATAAATGTGTGTATAACACAAATCCTCACAACATAGTTGTAACAATGGGTAGTAAAAGTTATTAGATTCCTCAAGTGATTTCATCCTCAAAATCTACCATATTAACTAAAAAGAAGGTTGTTTTATACAACTATACATATTTAGAATTATGCAACTCACCTCTACGAAAAAATTACTTGTTAAAAAAATATAATTTAAACTTTGGATATCATATTTAAATAAAAAATTTCTATACCTATATATAAAGTAGTAAAAAAGGTCAACTCCCTTAGTAAGATAAATAGTTTACTAAGTATTAGCTAGAAATTAAAGCTCCACACCTACTTCCTAAAATAAAAGAAATAAACTATTTATTCACAAGGAGGGGAGATTTTCATTTATGAGGATTCACCAATAACATTACACATCATTATGTCAAGAAAATTATCATGCATTGCAATAACGAAGTGAAAACCCACCCAGGTGGTACCCATATGCCACAGATGGCGTATGATTCCCACCCAGGTGGGACCCATATGCCACAAATGGCATATGAGTCCCATTTGGCCTATTTTTAAGGTTTTGAGTGAGAAAATTGGGTTTTAAGTTCAAATTTCATGAATGTCAACCTATGGGATCCAATAAATGGGATATTATATGGATTGCCTATATAAATGAGGTCTTAAATCATCATTTTATTAAGCATTCATGATACTAAGTCAAGCACTCAATATTTAAGCATTCCAAGACTTCACAAGATCATCAAGAGAGCATTCAAGATCATTTCTAAGGAATTCAAGGATAGATTCTTCATCAATTGTTGCAGTAATTCAATATTCTTCATCATGTCAATATTATCAAGCATCAAACATGTTATTGAGCTAGTTTTTTGATGTAGCATTGAAGATCCAAGATCAAGTGCATTGTTCTACACCTATTGTCAAGATCAAGATCTACATCCTTCATGGCCATTTCATGTTGAGTTGCATATTTGCAAGACATCATTTACAAGGCATCATTCAAGGTATCATTGTTCATGTTTCATGCCCTATGTTTCATCTTTCATTTCCTTGTTACATTGTTTCATCATTTGGTTTAATTACCTAAACAGGGTTTGACCAAGGCAATCCCCTATTCACTAACAATCAATAAGTTTTCTACTCTTTACATGTGTGATTGTAGATCTAGGTGTCTTGGATCATGAAGGATCATTGAAGATTAGGTTACAAGCTTGGAGAAATTTTTTGGAATTGTCTCCTCCTTGGAAAATCTTTACTAAAAGGTCATCTACAAATCTAAAATTAGGGTTTCAGATCTAGAAACAAAGTGGAATAGAAAGAGCAGACATTAAAGACCAGATTCAGAATATGAATTTCTAGAAAACCCTAACTAGACTCATACGCCATTCCTAGCGTATGAGTCCCAATTTAGGTCATTTTTCAAATTTTGGCAGTTTTGGATACCCTTTTCCGAAAAACCAGTTCCTGCACAAAAACCCAGATCTAGGATTGATAGGCCCAGATTGGTGTATGAGTCCTACTAGGCCTAAAATTTAGGTTATTCAGCATTTTATGCCTTCATTCAAGCTCTCTCAAGTTTCCAGGTGCTCCTCTATACTTTTCCAATTTGTTGTTTTGATTTATTTGCATTTATAGTTCATTTAGTGAAGTTTCTTGTATCATTGAGTTCAATCATTAGATCTTGCATTTAATACATTTTTCCAAGCCCTAGCTTGGTGGTTAACCCCTCATTAATCTCTCAACATACCCTAGGACACACCTATTTTCAGATCTCTTTCCCTTTTCTTCATTGGATTGATATCTCTAGGGTTTCCCCTTCAATGAAATAATTGTGAAGTGGGTTTGCTCTATGTCCTAAACCATACAAAAATGAATCCATTTTTTGTTGTTTCATTTTGGTGAACTTGCATTTAGAACATCATAATTCTGATTTGGAGTGCATCTTCATCCTATATCTTGCTTTCATTAATGTTGCATTAGGATTTACATAATTAGTTAATTGGAATTCTAGGGTTTTCAAATTTTGTGTTAGTGAAAGTGCATATAGGTTGCATTTTTGTATCTCAAATCATTGAAAATCATCTAAAAATTGCATTTACATTTAGTCTACATATCATACAAACCAAAAAGCATAAAAATCACTTAAAATTCCTTGAAAATTTTGAAAAAAATCTTCACTGGGACTAATACGCCCCTCTGGGCGAATTAGACCCAATGCATATCTTAAACTTCCTTTTACAGCACTTAAAACCTTGTTTCTACACTCATGTTTTATGCCATTGGTTATATGTTTCAGTGGGTTGACTTTTTGTTTCATGTGCATTTTACTAAATCTAGCTTAAAGTGGTTCATTTCATGCATTGCTTAATTCCAAATTTGTATTTACAACACTTCACTTTCAGATTATTGCATAGTGTAATCAAAAAATTACCTTGTTTCAAATCTGAAAATTGCATTTAAACATTTCACTTTAGGTCATATAATTTCATTGTATTTACTTTTCCATAACAACATGTTTTCTTTCAAGAGATGTAGCTTTGATATGGTTAAAAATGGATTGCATAAATACAACATCCCCTCTTATGAGTTCAATTTAGAGTACAACAATGAGGTCATTAAGAAACATGTTAGCCATCCTTCTCCTATCTTTCATAGATATGAGAACATCTTAGAGTAAGTGAATCAAACCATTGACACAATCCTTAATATTACATTGCCTATCTCAAACCCTATTATATCTACTATTGGTGAGGATGTATGATACAAGAAGATACAAGCATACATAATCATGAAAGCCATAATTGTTCTTCTCTTGATACCTCTCCTACTAGTGACGAGGGTATCTTGGCGAAAGAAGATACAATCAATGAGAATCATGAGAGTCTTGATTGTCTCTCTCCTCCTCCCTCTTGGTAAGACATTATGACACAAGAAGATGAGATCATAGACACATTTATAAACATCACCTTACCTAGCCTACACTAATCCCTTGTTTGTGAGAATATTTTAGTGAAAGATGATGATCATCATAGAGAGCCATGACAATCAAATTTTTCCTTCTA